>JAJKFJ010014368.1:0-11108 GCA_027382625.1 Tetmemena sp. SeJ-2015 | reverse complement strand
AGCAGAATCAGATAGTCAGCTACTTGTGCTTTATGAGCATAAACAATGGAAATAAAGATCAAGTAGTCGAGGATCGCTTCTTCTGTGTCAAACTTGATCAAATTGAGGATCTCGCCAAGAAGCAAGCTAAGAATTTTGCCTATACACTTAAGACTCCAATTAAAAATGCAGTACCCACTGATCTCATTGAGATAAAAATCTAACCTGATCAAATACAATCTGAAAGAAAGGTAGTCATGATGATGGCTTTCTCAAATGGAAAGAAATGGGAGTTCAATCCTTTTGACCCTAAAGAGTAGAGAATCATTAAAATTCTTAATCTTAAATTGAGTTTTATACTTTTATCTTCTCAGTTGATCTATTCAGAGTAAGCCAATTCTTCAGTTTATAAACTTCTTTAGAGCTAAATTGGTGAATAGAAGCCTTATCAAATTAATGCCTTGGATTCGATAGTACTCTAATCTACTCAAGAAACTTATGTTCTCACAACAGATGTCTAAGGAAGAATAGGCATTTTCATTTTATATAAAATCAATACTCACTAATATTAATAATTTCAAGTATTCTAGTAAAGACCAGAGTGTAAACTTTATCTTCCATGAACAAGTCTCTTTCAATCAGATACTCTCAGCCAAGTTCTTTTCCTAGTAATCACTCCTCATTGCTTATATAACTTCTGACGGCTAGTTTCAAGTTTAAAAACTTGTGAAGGAACTACTTGGGGGCTAGGAGAAGTATATAATGACAAAGTAATGTCAGCTGGGTGTATTTGAAGAGCAAGCAAATCACTTTAACTTCGCTCATCTTCAACTGAAGTCAAATTCTGCGATTCAAAACTTTTAGTCGAGCAACTCATTTTAAATTTATCCAAGTCTCATCTTTATTTTCTACTTATTTTCTGGAAGTTTTGGAGTAATGTGGCCAGAGAGAGTACTTTATAAGTTAAATAAGCGAACTCAAGAAAAGAAGGTCATTTTAGAAAATAAGCTTCAAATTTTCAAGACCTATGATTACTTCCAGCCAATAATCTAAAGTGGGAAAGTTGTCGTCCATTCTTCAGCATTCCCACTAGGATTGGAACATTATATTCCTAAAGCAAAAGATGATTAACTCAAAGCAGAGCCTCTAACTTTCTTCATTGATTAGGATCAAGATAACCACTCATTCATTTCAATACAATCCTAGAGTATCTAATCAATTTATAAATGTGTCATTTCAGTCTACCAAATCTACGATGGGAAGAAATTCAGTCTCATCAACATAAACAAATTAAGCGGCTTAAGTGGCTAATTCAGTGTTTAAAAATTAGATGTGAGGCCTAAAGGTCTCTCAGAGTCTCCTTTCTATAGATTTCTGGTTCATCTATAAATGCTCGAGACCTAGGAACATATTGCCTTGATCTTCTCATTTGACATGCTTAAAATGGAACTGGCAAGTAATGTTCAGTAATTTTCAGGCATAGACAGCCTATTTATTGGAGATTTAGGTAAACCAGACCCAGGTCTTCTGGTGCTCTAAGAAGATCTCAAGACTTTGTTAGTATTTTCATTCAGCAAAGAACTTGAAGGCAAACTCCCTAGGGGTCATGTCCAACTTACTTCAAAGACAAGGCAAATATTTTGGACCCCATTTAGAGAAGGGCTTGCAATTTTATACGAAAGTGTCTCCGATAATCAGATCAGATTCTCAAAGAATAAGCTGTAGACTAATAAGTAGGATGATTTCAGTATACTGCAACTCAGCAAGTACTCGTTTATAATAAGTTACTCTCGTTTTTAAATTCTAAGAGTATTATAAGCTGGCTTTTGATGAAAAGGTATTTGACATTAAATGGAACTAATAAAATGACTAGGATACTCAAAATCTGAGAGCTGTTATTGCCACTAACTAGAGACTAGTCATAGTGGATTAGAGTTTACTAGTACTCACGAACTTGCCTCTTTCCAATTCTCAATTTGTCTCTTCACTTTAATGGATCTTAAACTATTATATCTCTCTTACATTTTTTAATGGGTGAGTTAATATGCTGTGATATTTGGAACAGAAAGACATTTGAGCTACTTTGTCCAGGGAAGACTGACCCAGCAGGTTTCATAGTATACAGGGATAATTTGCAGTTTCAACTCTTCAAATCTCTCTAGCCAGGAAACTTTAATTAACTGCCTATGTGACAGAGTAATCACTGCAAAATTCACCTCTGCTTAAAATAGGTCAGTTCAATTCACTAATAAGTAAATAGTTTTGCTCGAGCCACTTTTACTAGGCTACTTAACTGCTAATCAGAAGAGAAACTACGATTTGCAGTTGGTGAGTAACATGCTGACTTATCTAGACACGAGTTTGATTTCTCAAAGCCTGGTGAAGAAATTGATGAAGCTTGGGATGCTTTACTCTGCCAATTACTTGATCAAGAATAACCAGGCAATTCAACATGAAGTGATAGACAAGGTTAAACTGCAGAATCTACTTGGCAAGGATGAAGATATAATCGACTGCTTGTTCCCAAGCAAAGATCTAACCAGGGACTCTGATAAGAACGAAGTTAAAACTATTAAGTCAAAACCCATTCATAGTTTAAGTTATGCATAAACTGTAGAATGAACCAGAATTCCAAATTGAGAGGAGGGTGCTTGAGAATCAGTTGAATGCAAGCTTAAAAAGGAAGAAGTATAAAAAGGCACTTGAGATATCTGAGCTTCTCAATAAGCCAGTTGAAGGAATCAAATGTCTCTCTCAAATAATTTCTAAGGAAGAACTCAAGAAAACTCTTCAAAATAAATCAGTGAACATCTCAGATAAGAATGATTTGAAGAATATATTTTTGATATCTAAGGTAACAATTTTTTATAATGAGTTACAAGCATATTTGAAGAAGAATTGTGGAATGAATTTGCATGACAAAGAGAACTTTGAACATTTTGAAATTTAGGAGGAAAGGAACCAGGGCTGGGGTTTAAATTTCAAAGATCTAAAAGACGACTTTGATGAAGGAGAAGATCCATTTGAAGATTTTGCGAGAAGAAATAATTTCCCTTAAGGATTTGTGGTCAAAGATGAAAATCTTTCATAGATAAATAGATTAGCTCTAGCCTTTGATGAGGCCCCTTTCACCTATGTGACTTCAACTCTTAGAAGTCAAAATATTGTGATGCACTCAGTAGTTAATGATAACATTTCAAATTGGTTAGGTTATGATTCCTTGGTTGCCGATAACTAAGCACCGCAAGGCTTCATTAACAACATGAATATGTTCTAGCGAAAAAATTTAATGAAAGGAGAATAAATTGAAGATGGAAATGGAGATGAGTAAATATTTAATGTTTAATAAGAGCTTCTATAAAATAAATTTAGGTTTAGGAAGGGTCTTCTACTGAAAATGTGATCGAAGAAGGATAAGATGTGGATGATCTAGAAGAGAAGCGTTATCTTGTATTCTATTGGAGAGGTGACGAAGGAAAAGGAATGTAAATAAATGATATGTCTGAGAATGAAATTCATACTCACTTAAGTGAAGCGGGTTTGTGGGGTGAGAAATTAGAAGATGGCTTGCCAATAGAGTATGAAGATAAATGGGGAAAGGAAAACACTCCTTCGTACTCAATTCAATTGAGTCCTTAGGCTCTTGAGGCGACGATTTCATAAGCAGTTATTGAAAAGCTAAACTTAAGAAGCAATTTTACATTTGAGTTCTGGCTAAGATTAGATTCTTATAGTACAGGATTATCGAGCATTTGGATAATGATAATTAAATTCAAATTTAAATTTTACTTGCACAGCCTTCTGTTTTAGGAAAGTCCAACTCCATCTTTGTTTTTGAAAAAATTTCTTGAAATGACATCATTTTAATTATTCTTAACTTGAGGTGGCTAGCATCTTTAATTAAAAATAGTCCACCTATTTACAAACCCTATACCCCTATTACTACTACTACTACTACTACTACTACTACTACTACTACAGCCTATGGTCTCCACAACGAGGTGGACTATTTTTTCCAAGGGGAGACTTCCTGAATTAATTTATACCACTTACGCAATTAACCTCTATACTGTACTATTAGTCCTTTGAATTGATAATCTTAGAGAATGATAAAGCTAAAGTTACTATCGATAGTAGTGCATTAAATTTGGTTTGATTATTTTAAGATACTCATTAAAACTGAAAAATGGAGATAAGAGATTGAAGAAGGAGCATAATTTTGAATTTCTATCCTCAGTTTGGTACCATATCGCTCTCTAAAATGCTTGTGAATTATTTATAAGCATATTTAAATGACGGGGTTAACAAATCCCTCACTCTACTTATAAATCAGAGTCCCTAGGCTTTATTCAATTAGTAGTTTATCCCAAATTTAAGCCTCAATGCCTAGCCAGTTAAATTCTTGACTAATCCAAAGCATGGTAAATCATTCAATCATATACACTTATTATTACATTTATCTATGATATAACTTTTATTTTCAGATTGGTGGAAGTCGCTGAAACCAGATTCTGGGGAGTGGTGCTCCCAGCCAAATTCTTAAAGGACCTAAGCAAGCAACCTCTGTCTCTGCTGTTTGAGCAGAAGCGAGCCATTAAGTTTAAAATCAGGAAAGCTTTGGCTTAGAAAGTAGAATCTGAACAGCAGTAGAATAGTAACTACTAGTAATAGCAATCAACAGGACTCAAAAAGCTGGGAGGGCTGAAAAAGATTACTACTGCACCCAAGCAATCATAAAATGAGAATATGGAAGAGATTAAGATAGACTAAGAAGTTTTAATTCAAATAATATATTCAAATAAATATTTCTTGCTATATTAATGACAAATCAAATAATTGGTAAAATTAATAATATAAAGATAGACTTTTAATTCCCAAGTAAATTCTTGAAGAGAAAGAAATTCAATTTCTTACAAATAATTATAAACTATTTGATTTTTACTTTTTTTAGAAGTAGATAGAAGTGACTAAAATGCAATAAACAACTTCGACTTTAACTTTGAATAAAAGCAGCAAAATTAATTGATTAAAAATTCTGAGAAAGAAATCTCACAGGATTAAGATTCTAATTCGTAAATGAAAGAAGAAAAAATGTAATAAAAGCCTGGTTTCGGTAGAGGACTTAAAATGAAGAGCTCTCTTGACAAGAAAGACAAACCAAAGATTGCTCAAAATTAAAATAAGAATAAGTTTTTGCATATCTATATATAGATAGTGTATGATTATAATGATTAAGAGGAGTATCCTAACGCTTAAGAGCAAGTAATTTCTAATATAAATGAAGAGAGTTAATTTCAAGGTTTTCAAAATGATTATCCATCAAAGGAACTCCAAGAGATGCCTTCTCAAGTAAAAGAGCATTAGTAATAATCATCTGCCACCAATGTTTAGAGCTAAGATGATTTTGGATTTGGATTTGGGCAACAAGAGAGTTAACAACAATTTTAACAAAACTAAAATTAAGAAAATGCAAACCAAGATGATGACTTCTTTTCATTTGGGACTGGTTAATAAGAGATTAAAGTCAGCAATCAAAATCCTGTTTCATTTGATGACTTTGGATTTGGCTTTGATAATCCCACGTCTTAAGTATAATAGCATAATTAGTAAGACCAGCGAATGATGATGAACTAAGAAGAAGGAAGAGAGTACTTTGAATAAAGTAGCTCTTAAGCTTAAATGAGCACTGAATGGGAGAATGATTCTTAGAATTAAAAGTAGTAAACTTAACTCAAGGCATTTGATTATCATAAAAGAGAAGAGAAGAATAATTAAGACATTTAAGGCTCTAGATTTGACTTCGAAGAGTTAGATGATAAAACCTCCTCTTATGATTAAGAGCCTTAATAGCCTAGTGCATATCAGCCTTCAGGATTTGACTTTGGAGCTTTAGAGGAGAAACCATAACACATTTCTTAGGCTTAAGAAAGTACGAGCTCCCAATCAGCTTTTGATTTTGACACTGGATAAGAAGAAATTAAGATTTAATCTTCAAACCAAAGTAAGAATTTTGATAAACAAGAGAAAGTATTTGAATTCTAAAGCAACCATGCTTAAGAAGTGTAAAATCAATCCATCCCATAGCCAAAATAAATACAAGATATTGAAGAAAATAAGAATTTCTCTTAATCTGAATACAATTACGAAGAGTAGAACACTTTCTTCCAAAATGGTAGAGACAGCATTTCCAGCTAGGAAAGTAATGAGCCTACTTCAAGTTATGAATAAAATACAGGAGACAATTAAGTTTCATTCGCAGTTGATAAGAAAAAAATACCTATATTTTTTTTGTTTTTGATATGACTAGTCTGATCAGCCTCATTTAAAAGTCTAAGTTTGAAGAAGCTAACTCCCTCATAAAGCAAGAAGTCAAGACTCTAAAAAGTCAAGCCAAGCTAATTAAGACCTCTGAACAAAAGTAGCAGCTGAAAAGCGATGTGAAGCAACTTACTATTTACAGGATAGCAACGAGAGTTTCTATAAAGATAGCAGAACTCAAAGCAGTTATTAAGAGTCTTGAAAGTTCTGGAGTTCAACTTGATGAGGAACAGGAACGCTAAAGAAAGACTCTTTACTCTATACTTGCATCGCTATCTAACTTCCTGATTCTGTAAAAGGTTGAGGATGGACTAAGGAAACAATTTTTACAAATAGCTGTAAGTTTAAATATAGACACTCATAATACTTTTTTTAGATAAACTACAACATCAAAGTCAAAGACTTCTCCTCAACTTAGAAGATTCTTAAGTTCTATCAGTAGAATTCACCCTAGATGGATTTATAAGAGAAAGTTAAGATCTCACAGATAGAAGCCATCTAAATATAATATAAAATTAAAAATATTTTTGTGTATCTGCAAACAGTATAACTATGAGAACTACAATTAAGAGGTAGCAACTCGATGCGCCTATTGTGAGAAGGAGTTAGCTTTTGGACTTGCAACGCCTTAATGCAGTGCCTGCAAGAAGAAGGTGGTAGTCTGCAATTACTATCTAAAAACTATAGAGAGTGAGCAAGCTATCAAGTTAGTTATTTAGTTAATTTTATAGAAATATTTTATGTAATAAGTGTAACTTGTGTCAAGCTAAATTTTGTATTGAAGGAGCTCTTAAAGCTGGAGTGGGCTGTCCTTTTTGCACACTTTCTAAATTAGAGCCTTTAGTTTGATAAGTTTAGAAAGATAAATTATTCTTTCCACTATCTGTGATTTAAACAATTTTCATCATGAAATATTAAATTAGAAATTAATTGAAATCTTATTCATAAAAGAAATTTAAATATCTTATAATGATATTTATTCCAAGATTGAAATTAATTCCCCCAATTTGGAGTATCATTCCGATTATTGCTTAGTATGATTAAATCTTTGAATATAAGCATCACTTAAACTAACTTTAAATAATTTTATGAAATATGATGAGGGTAAGATGTAAAGTTAAATTAAGATTGGGAAATTTAAAAAAGATTTACCAAATTTAAATAAAAAATTGAAATGAAGCGAACTTCCTATCAAGACATTGAAAATAGAAAACAGGAAATTGAGGAATCCACTCAGATAAAAAAGTCACCTTGGATCCACGCATGGAGCGACTCAGTCGCTGGTGTTGATTCCATGACTCAGTTGATGTGCGTGGCAGATCTCAAAGATGATGGCGATTATAAACTCATCATAGCAGACACTAAAAATAAACTCAAGGTATACATGGGCACCAATTTAATATAAATGAGCTAAGAGTTATAAATTGAATGCGAATTAATGAATGTGATTTGCAATGAGAAGCTTGCAGACAGGCCCACAGCTGTGGAGACCTTTTACGACTCGACAAGAAAGCCTATGATTCCATATATAGCAGTGGCTTGTGGCTCCACTATCTATTACTCATTATAGAAAATTAATCTATGACTCTTAGTATTTTTACTACTAAAACCTTCAACCATATATGAAGTTCGAGTTGCCTCTTATTAAATTCTCACAGGAGGAGTAAGACATTTGGACTTAATTAGGAGTCTCTGATGAGTAAAGTTTATAACCTCTCGCTGACAAGCTTTACTCTATGAGAGAGAATGGCGCTAAGATATCCACTCTTTCGGTTGAGTTGCTGTCCATTGAAAGTTTGTTAGTTTAATTTGAAGGCTTTAATTTATTTAAAGCATTCAAGAGCAGCTTCAATTCGTGAAACAAAACAAAGGCAGAATTATTAATCTATCTAATTGTATATATAAGGTTAAATGCTCTAGCATCAAAACTTTGTGACTTGCCTCTCGAAGCTGAACAAGTCTCTTGATGAAGACAAAGCAGTCACTATTAAAAATAAGCTAAAGGAATTTATTTCATTATAACTATGCTTGTTGTGGGATCAGAGAGCAAGGATCTTTTAATCTTAGACCATTCTGGAAACTCTATAAAGAAGTCTATACCTCTTGAAAGTGTGCCAGTATTTCTGGACTGCACAGGTCAATTTGATGTAGAGTATAGAATATATGTAGCTTGCAGAGATGGCAGAATTCTCTTTATCAAGAATGGAGTTGTGCAAGATCTTTCCTATAGGATAGAGAGCAAGCCAATTGGCTTCATTAGATTTGATAAGCAAATTGTTATAGCAGGAATGAATTAGACACTTAATGATAAAAAAAATTATTAGTCTGAAAAAGGATTTCAAATTTAAATTTAATGGTTTCTACATGAAGGGAAAGAAAAATTACTCCATTTCCATGCAGCACTAAATAACTAACATTCAAAAGATGGAGGTCAAGCGCACTCAATAAGTTAATATAACCCTAGTTGCCTTAATAAATGGGGAAGTTCGTATGTACAGTGACAAGTACCTAATTTCAACTCTTAAGTAAACTCATATAAAATTTTAAGATCTTCGTTTAGACTTGAGAATATTATATTTTGCTGCTAGCACCGAAGTGTAATTTGAATTCGTTATGTGGTAATGTAATATCATAGCATTAATTAGTTAGTGGTATATGTGTATTAGCTTATAGCGGAGCTTGTATAGTAGTAATATCTATAAATTCAAACTTTAGGGTGGAAAAGATCCTACTGAATCTTATTATCAATAGAATAATTCAATTTTGCCTACGTCACGTCCTATTATTACAATCATAAATTTCATTATATTTTGATTAACACTCTATTATTATACAATTCAGAGTTATCTTATAGTAATAAATTTCAGCCGCTACTTCCTCATTCCTTTTGCTGTGAGTCCTTGAGTTGGGAATAGAGGGGTTGAGTGGATGAGAGCTGATTGCTGAGCATTTTAATTTGCTCAAGCTTTTGGAGGAGCTCGAAATGGTTGAGCTGCAAGCTTTATTAGGAAGGCTACTATTGCTACTATTGTTATTGTTGTCTTGCTAGTGACTAGTTTATTAGGTTTGGGATTTGATAATTTTAATTAACATTCCCGCCTTAGGTGGCAGAGGATCCCTTTGCACTAGAGGATAGGTTTGCGTTATTCAGGGCTGAGGCTTATCCAAGATTATTGCCGGAGTTGAGTTGTAGGCTTTGCAGGTTGCCTGAGCCAGAGAGGGGGTTGAAAGTGAGCACTGAGTTGGCTTGACTCTTGATAGTTTGCTGCGATTAAGCCATTGGTCTGAGCAGTTAAGAAACTGATGGTATACTCATACTGGTCTGTTAAGAACTAACTGGTTGATGTTGTGATGGTTGTTGGTTCAAACCCCCGCCTATCGTTTGAGAAAGCGCGCCAGTATTTGAACCCTAGTTACCACTTGAACCACTAGAGGCCATCATTTGATTAACTGTACTTGTTACAGGCTGGGAGTTAGCGAGCTGCTGTTGATTTGCAATGCCTGAGAGCAACTAGGTCAATTAGTTGAGTTGTCCTTGGGCTTGTGATGTCAGGCCTGCCGCAGCATTGACGTTTGTGGAGGAACCACTAGACTGAGCATTTGCAGCCAGGGAAGTCTGCCCAATCATCTAGGACTGAGGGGGAGAAAGCTGAGAGAACAAGCTCAGGATTTGCTGGCTGTTTAAGCCCTAAGGGGCAGCACCTTGAGCTTAGGCTTAGCCCAAAAATCCAGCAATAAAAAATTGACAAAACGGTTTACAATTCATGTTATATAAATAGTGCTAATATAGCAAATAATTCACTTGATTATTAAATTATTTCAATTGACTTTAGAAAAAGAGGATCAGTTCAGAGAAATGGCATATTTTTTATTTTAATATGTTGGACCTCATTCGATTGAGCGGGAATTTTATTTAAATGCAATTTTTTTAAAAGAAGGTAATCAGCTCAGTGTTGTAAAAATTACCCATGTTAAATTAGAAGTGTTTAAAGACAATCTTTCTAGAAATCTATAATAGGAATGCAAATCAGTGATTCATTTACATCGATGGTATGTTTCTCCATTAAATTTTTTTCGATACTTGGTTAGCAGTTGGCTTAGTTTTTGATCAAGGGCTTATTAAATAGTTCAGAGTTAGAGATAACCTCCGTCAAAATTTTCTAGAGACTGATGATCTCGTTCATGAGAATTAGCATTCTTTCAAGAATGGTGTTACTTGTGCCAGCTGCGCCATTTGCGCTTGCACCACCTCCAAGCATATTGATATCAATCATTGAGCTTACTAAATAAGAGTTAGCTTAGATAAGTGAAAGACTTCAGATGATAATGAATCAGAAAATGAGAGAAAATGATTATCTGAAACTTACTCTGATTAACGATTGTCAGTTTTTGAGAAAGCTTTTGAATGTCATGCATAAAATAAAATTACTCTTTACTAACAAAAAATGATCATTCAATAGCTCTGAAATGATGGTAAGGAACTTTCTACCTTCTTAGAAAAGATCTGTCTTATCATCGTAGTAGATCAAGTGTAGGAGTGCATCCTTCCTTTTGATGATTTCGTAGAACTGAGATTGTATTACCTTTTTCTAGAGATAATAATTAAACCTCCATTTTGAAAATATCTTAAGTATAAAACGGTAAACTCTAAACCCTACATTACCTTTCTGACAAATTGAATCAGAGTTTAATAAATTGGATATTTGGAATGTTTGGGTGGGTTGGTAGTACAGAGTTAAAACTTATCCTTACCTCATTATTCAAGAAGAAATAATTGGATCCAACCCCAGAGGATCCGAGTCCAAGAGCGG
>JAJKFJ010014363.1:0-11110 GCA_027382625.1 Tetmemena sp. SeJ-2015 | reverse complement strand
GCATGATGCTCATCTTGGCCTCAAGCATGCGGATGAATCTATTCCTTATTTCTTCTGGCTGAGTCAACTTAAATTTCACTCTCAGCCCTTGTCTAATAAATTCTTCTCTTGTCAAAAGAGTCACTCCTGATTAAGGAGAACTAAAAATTAAGAAAAATTTAATTATGAAGAACTAAGGAGATTGCTCATACTTGGCTAACGGATGCTTTTGTGAGCTTGGTTATTACTCAGAATGGATTAATCTAGACCACTTGCTCGTCCTGATTCTGGTTAGCTGAAGAAGAACTCCCTAATAATCATTCCAGCAAATTCCTTGAGCTGGCCGTTTGAAGATTCAGCAAATAGAGTCTTAATTTTATCAAGCTCCTCCATGATTATTTAGTCCTCAGCCGATTTCGTACTGAGTTGGCTCGATTACTCCACAATATTTAGCAATAGCACTGTTGGAATCATAATAAGCAGCTCAACTCTTTTAATTAGCTCCTCATCATTGGGTTTTAAGGCTCTTCTCTTGATTTCTCTAGCCATGTTTTGTTAGCTATCCTCATTTTTAGATCTTTGCTGGGAGATGCTTTGTCTTTTTTATTCTACTCTTTCGACCTCTCTGTAAATTAAAATACACTGTATATACTTATATTCTATATAGAGCTGTTGTTGAGTCTTTGATTTTTGTGGTTACTCTCCCAGTGCTCAATTACTAAATCATAGAGCAAGCCTAGCTTAGTTTTCTCGTCTCCCCCGCAATTCAAAACACTATAGAGCCATATCTTAGAGGCATCGAATTCATTCTAGGAGCCCTCTATGATATTCTTGAAGAAGAATTGCTGCGCAAATATATTTATCAATGATGTGAACTCCAGTCCAAACTTTTAGTAAAGCACTGATAACAAATATTTCAATTCTACTTTATTTTATGATAGCTGTCTAGTAGAGATAGAACCATCGTAGCTGGTCAAAACTTCTGCGTCCTTGATAAACTTAGCCCCCTCTATTGAGGATAAGCTCTCAGTCAGCTTCCGTTCAAAGTCAGTTAGGAATTGCAAAGTCATTTGAGACTCGCAGGAGTTGGGGTCTATGATAACTCCATTCTGAATGTTGCTCTTATCGTTCTAAAGCCGACGCCCACAGCAAAATATATTGGAAAGAAAGTTCATTAATTAAATACGATAAATTTTATTTTTACTAAAACCAACGTTTACAAAACTAAGAGTGAGAGAAATAGTTAGAGTTATATATTTATGTTTGTTGAATAATTTTAAATTAAATATCAATTCTCTAGAACTATCTTACACACTACAATAAATAAATTATCGGATTAGAAAGAGGCCACTTTATCACTCCTAGAAGAATGATTACCTAAAATAATATAAGTATGCTTTTTATAAATGGTTATACCTTGTCCTCCTCATTCCCTAAGCTGTGCCTATCTTCTACTCTGAAGCACTTAGAATAAGTACGATTTCGTGGTTTCCATACCTCTTCGCCAGGTCTACAAGTAAAATTAGATTTGCAGATGAATTACCAAGTGGAGAGTCGCCTAAGGTATTCTTAATAGTTGCGGAAGCCCCTTTGTGAATTAAGAATTTCACTAACTCGATATTCTTGTTCTACCCACTGCAAAGGTGGAGGGCAGTTTCTCCAAACTTATTTTATAGATCAAAGCTCACTCCTCTATAATAAATATAGACACACATGCTATATCCATACAGTATAAATAGAAATTCTAGTATGTCCTTTTTGTTGTTCTTTACTGCGAAGTGCAAACTTGTATTCCCTGAGTCATTATCCAGGATTGAAGTTAAATAAAATATTAATAGTGAAGTTCTTAAGTCATATCCGTGCAACTGAATTTAATTAAGTGTCTCCAAGTCTCCACTCTCAATCAGTTCAGTGATATTATCTCTAAGAACAGGAATTAGAAAGCAATTCAAGAAATTACTTTGCTTGGAATTCTTATATGTGATTTTAAAGCTCCTTAACATCAGTCTGCTATTTACAGTAAGGGCATTTAGTAATATTCTTCAGGCAGTAAACAACATGCAGATCAAAGTTTTTCTTGTCGATTTCTTTGGAACTACACAATTTTGTAAATATCATTTGCATGATCAGATTGCAAATTATCACCTACCAATTCTATCATTATAAAACTAAATATATTTTATATAACTATTCTCACACTGGATGGTTGCATTTTCAGCGCCTTTCGTTATGAAAGTGGATTCATGGTTGGAGGAGGTTTGGCTAGGCTTGATCTTAGCTGCTGGATCTTTAAGTTAAGTTTTTAGATTTAAGTTCTCCACTCTCAGCGATTGAAGTTCATCTCTCACTCTCTGCAGCTCCAACCTCAGTGCCTCGTTTTCATCTTCTAAGTGTTTCATCTAAAAGAAAGGTAAGAGAAGTCAATAATTATTTTTCCTACTCTCTCTTCATTGAATTGAGTTTAAAAGGTAGGCTGGGGAAGATTAGGAGGGCGTTAGTTAATCGGGTCTAGGTAAAATCCAGTTTTGCTTTGTCTCATGTTCTTAGAAGCTGCTCCTACTTGCATTTTTTCCATTAAAATTTAATAATTACCCTAAATTAGTTATAAAAAGCATGCCAGTATAAAATTTAATCGCACATTGTTGCATCATCCTGAGATTGATTCTTCTTCTTTGACTCAGGCTTAATTTGAATGTTCTTTACGTTGATTTAGTTGTTAACTAGCTAATCCAAGTCGTCTAGCTTTCCCTTAGTGCCGAATACTTTGCTTTTTAAATCAAGAGTCTTTCTAAAAACGCAGTTACCCTCCAACTCTGATTTTATGGCTGCTCTTTCGAGAGTGTCCCTGCGCTTTAATCTTTACTAACTGGATTTAGGGTGATCATTTTCCAGTCTTGTCATCTACTCGTACAGCTCTTTCTCCTTGCTGATCGCTTTTTAAGCTTTTATTGTTGTGGCGTTCAATTTATCCATACCGTCAATAAAAAAATTAACTGTAAACTTTAGAAAATGGGAGTAAGTCCCAGGATTCCAAAATACTTGGATTGAAGAATATGGTTCCTAGAAGGAGTTTGATTTGAGGAGTTGAAGTTATTTGTTCTACTTCCCTGTGCAGAATACTTATTTGGAGTGAGCATTCTAGATGTTCTAAACATCCTCGGTCCAGGAACTTAACTCCCTTAAAAATAAGTAAATTACTCCCAAGTCTTGACTAAGATTTATGAATACTTCCATTTAGTCCTTCTGTAAGTTCACTCTAGTCTTCAATTTTCAAAGACTCTTGCTTGAATCTCGTGTGATACTTGTTTCTTAAAGTGTTTATTAATCTATCCTGGAACTACCCTCGATTTCTCGTCTCCTAACTGGATTGCTAAAGTGCGGTGTCAACTCTCATACTTATACCCAGGGACTTGCTTGCGTTTGTGCTTTTTAAACTTTTAATGTTGCTCCAGGTAATTAAAATAAATAAAATTTACACTTTTTGTAATAGTCCTGGGTGAGTTGGCATGTTTGTGAGTGGATTCTTCTGTTTGAATGAGACTGGTCTGCCTTTGCAGAGAGGTTTGCTGCTTTCTCAAGCCAGGACTTGCAAGAGATTTATTCAAGTTATCGCTATCTAAAGAGTCATGAGAGGAGGAAGAGTCTGAAGGGATGGTGGTGCTCTTATTCTTTTTGGAGTCAGACCTTTCTGCTATCTCAGCTAAGGTCTTAGGTTTGAACTTCTTCTTTAACTTGTACTTCGGTTGGAATGATAGGGTATGCATTATTGAGAAGTCTCATCTACAATAAATAATCCTAATAAATATAGTTTAAGTCTCTGAGGTTAAAGAACTAGACAACTTTGTTTTGGAAAATACACATGAGGATTTGCAAGTTCATCCTAACACCAGGAACCTCTAAGTGATGGGCGCTCTCCACCTTATACTCTGTTCTTCTTTAGCTGAGTCTATGCTCAGCACTTTACTAGTAACCGCCCACATTAGTGATGCATTCAGCAGATGCGATTCCACCTATGTCCTCCACTATTCTCGTAAGACCAGTTTGCTCCAACCCAACATTATGCATTTCAATAGTTATAGAACTGATATATGTATTATGCATCTTCTACCTTATCTTTCCTTGAGTCTATAGCCACTCTAGGAATTCATTCCAAGTTATGCGCTCTGAGTCCTTGTGGTCTAAATTCTCAGTCATACTTCTTATCTATGCATCACTTAAATCTCTCAAGTGCTCCTTAAGTAGTACTGCAAATTTCTAATCATTAATAAGACTAGTCTAATTCTTACGTCTATCTCCAGCCCTTTGGACTTATTTTGGTAACCTCTCCCAGTCTCAGGCTCAAACCTTGACTTCTCCTTCTTAACGGTTTGATTCTCAGGAAACAGGAGCTATCAAAGAGTATATCTAAATGTAAAGACGTCTTACCTTAATCTGATTGAGAGTAGTCTTCTCTATGTCAAAGAGACTGCTCTCCTTTCCAAGAAATTTAGGCTTATCCTAAGTTAGGATGGAAAATTTGTCATCAAATTAGAACTTCTTTCTTCCTTGTTAGATAGTGCTGCTCCTCTGTTTTTATAGCGACTCTTTTTCCATTGAAATGATATTTCTATTTTAAAAAATAATCTGGATAAGATTATCTTCAATACACTTTTTTTCATTTGCCTAACTCTAACATGCATTTTAAATATTATCATAGAAAAAGAAGTTGAGTGATAATTATAAGAAGTTAAGATTTGAATAAAGTATGAGAGGGGTGGGGAGATTAAATTAAGTATCAATCAATTAAGAACGCTTTAGGTGCTGTTCTTTACTTAAATCTGATCAGTTTAGTAACGTGTACTCAGAATCTAAATGAGTTTAAGGAATTTATTGTTGGTCGATCTCAGAGTGAGAACAAGTCTCTCATACTCAGTTCTTGGAGAGATCGTTGGTGTTACGCTTGGGAGGGAGCAGAGTATTTCGCTTTTCACTCATGAAGCCCATTGACTTAGCAACCAAGTTGGTTTGCATTTGCTTCCTTATGAGCATAGCCATGCGGGGTTGGCGACTGCTGTGGCCTTCGTTGTTGCTATCATTCTCAGCTCTAGAATTCTGGGCATCATCAAGTCCAGTGTGCTGCCTGTTGTTGATGCGCTCAAGCATGTTAACAACTTGCTGCATCTTCAAGTCTTGCATCTCCTGCCAGAGGGCTTGCTTATCCACGTTCTTCCTGATCTTCTTCATGTCTTTGTTTATCTCCGTCACCTTGCCCATGACGTTCTTCTTCAGCTACTCGATTCTGCTGACTAGTAGAGTGGACAACTCATCGTCATCACCCTCCATCTCTACCTCAAGGTCACTCACAATCATGAGTGCTCTGTTCTTCTCAGCGTAGGAGTGCTTCACATGGTCTGGGATCAGGTAAGAGTTTTCAGCAATCATGCTTGCCATCTCTTGGTAGGAAGCGTTGGACGCGTTCTCCTTCACCATCGAGAAAGTTTCTGAGATAATGGCGATAAGCAAGTTAAGCATGACGATAGTGTTGAAAAGTGTACACATGATGAACAAAGCGTAAACTATGTGATAAATGAATCACTATCAATAAATAATTATGGGGGTACCGATTTCTCCGAATTCGTCAACGTTGAAGTCTCCCAATATGATACGGTAAGTGTAGATGATGGAGTCTCCAAAGCCACTCACGAACCTCTTCTCAGGCACGTTTCCGTTCGAGAGAGTAAGCAGCGAGTCAGAGAAGGCGACTATGGTGAAGAACATGACAAAGAGGAAAGTCTTCATATCATTGATGACGATGATAATAAGTCTTGTGAGATAGCCGAAGTTCTTGAAGATACGGAAGAAGTAAAGGAACTTGAACCACATGAAGAACACTCCGATGGCTTAGATCACTCTTTCAGTCTCTGGGTCCATGCTAATGTTGAAAGCGTTGATACATACCACAGTCATGACTGTTGAGGGAGTGATGATATCTATGTAATTCCAAACAGAGGATAGATAGGACAAGCCGTCAGTGCGCATTTGGAAGATTTCATTCTGTAAGAAGTAGCTTGCAAACAGACCAAGCAAGATCTGCATGGGGAAGTCCAACTTGTCAGCCAAGAAGTTCTCATGTTGGAAGATGAAGTTTAGGTAAACGAACAGAGTGACCTGGAACATAACGAAGGGGATAAACAGCTTCTTGATTGTCCACTTCTTCACGAGAGGATAGTTGAACTCAATCATCTTCTAAATTGACTTCTGTGAGAAAACCACAATCTATTTTTAAAACGTCATATTGGTCTGTGTCAGCGAGCTAACCAAAGAACTCATCACAGAGAGGGTCATCATAATGGTACACTCTGGGTAGGTCAACCAATTCTACTCTGATGGGTCTCTCAACTTAACTCTCATCTCCTCCCTTTCTATCTTCCATAAGCTTGCTTTCGAAGTCCTCAGAGTTGTACCAAATCTTGGTCTCACATATTCCCAAAGACTACTTCTTAAGACAACCCTTGGTGATCTGTTACAGTTTATTGGTTTGTACCAATCTAGAGTCCAAATAGTGAAGGAGGCTTGGTAATTGCTTCTCAACAATAAAGGGCATCAGCTCAGTGAGTGCTCTGGAGTGATGATCTATTCCATATCCACTTAGGTAGGTGAGGATGGTGTCGATATAGGTCAAATACAATAAGGTGATCAGTGATTGATAGTTATTAAAATACAAATTTTTCCTTGCATTACTCAACAGCTGTATAATAGCTTAATCTAGATTATAATTTCTTTTATAAAAATAGTAAACATGAACAAAATAACTATTTGGAGGAAAATGGGAATAAAAGCTCACCATAGAAGCTAGAACGATTCCGATAGCAAGACGAAGTAAGTAAACCTTTATTATTTGGCAATAATTATGATAATTACTTTTGAGTTTAGCTTATATTTAACTCTTGCTATAACGTTTTTATAGGCGAAACTTTAGACTTTGAAAATGAGGATTTGCACCCCATGAGTCCTTGGAGAGCTTCATGATTACAGTGTCTGTATATGATTCATAATGACATGACTGTATAATGAGGAAAATTTATCTTCAAAGCAGAGATAATAGTAAGACTTCTAGATATGTTATCGATTTACTTATTCAACAAATGTAGGGTTTGAATAGCAAGAAGGAGCAACAAAAACAATGAGATATAGAAGAGCAAAATAATAGAAATTAAGTCCCTAATAAGACTCAGTGCGATAAAAATGTGCATTTAAAATAAGAGTCAGCGCGAATAATGCTTTAAATTTGTATCGATATGAATTATATTTACAAAATCACCTAATTGTATTTGACCTATAGTTCTGATGTCTTGCTGTTATTTGCAGATATGCATGGGAGATAGATGCTTTAGATTTTGTAAGAAAGGCACATGAATCTTTATCTCCTTTACATTCTCCTCGTTAGAAGAAAAATTAAATAAGCATTTATTAGGATGGGCTATATGATACAGCTTCTTAAAAAGTAAAGGTATCTTGATAGTATCTCCATTGTTTGAAAGTTTGTGGAGGATAGTGTCTCCACCTGGAAGGATATTGTAGAGTAGCAGCTCAACCTAGGTGTTATCTATTAGCTCTATCTAGAGTGCCTTCTTCTGTAACTCAAATACATAAGTACAAAAATGAATTGATGATAACTGCTCCATCATCTTCCAGTGGAGGAAGGTGAAGCTCATGTCTGCTACATGCATGCCCTTACAATTGTCAACTTAGTAGTCCACAGTGAATAACTCTACAATAATAAACACTCTTGGTAGAGGGAGAAGGGCTCTCTCTTGTGCTCGAGGTAGTATGCACTCTTGTAGGCCTGGTACTTCCTGATGAGGCGCTCCTTTACCTGCCACACTTCCAGGTTTTGCTTGTTTGAATAGTAATGTCTCATTAAATTATAAATTGGATTCTTGTACTCTATGTTGTCGAATAGAGGGATCACATTTAATGCATCCATTTTAAATTATAGCATTAGATGATTTTAAAAAGGATTGTACTCGATCTCTTCAAACTTTGAGGTCTTGAGGTCGATGATCTTTTCAATGCCTTCGTTATTGATGATGCGGATGGTTTCCTCATCAACCCATTTGAATCTGTTCATGATCTCAACTGCTGACTCCGAGTCCAAGTCCATTAAGTCCTTAGGAATGCGGTACAGTTCTTGCATGGTGAACGTGTCCCTAATAACGAATTGATTTATGGATCTGTTGATGTCTATAAGCAGCTGGAACGAGGGACTAAGCACTCTCAAGTAGCCAGAGTCATTCTCCAGCTCCTCTGGAAACTTCGAGAATCTTCGCAAGCAATCAACTTACGATAACAATGACAGAGTAGAATATAGAAACACATTGAATGCCACTTGATAGTCCTCCTCATCCTGTTCTCTTCCTTTTCATAAAGGAACACTCTTGGGTGACCCAGTTTCTCCAGCATGTATTCAAAACATAAGAACAATGAAATTAAAATTATTGGTTCTTGGAATCGAAGTAAATCCTCTGCTTGTCGTTGTAGTAGAAGGGATGGATGAAGACCAGGTGCTCCTTCACCTCCACCTCGCTGATGATCTCTATCAGCCTGTACTCCCTAAATTCCTTCTTCTGAATCTGTGCATAGGAGGTCTGTTGATGGGCTGATGCTATGACTCCCTCGTTCTTATAGAAAGTGTTCTCGTCGAAGTCAGTCTCCTTCTCGCTCTTGACCAGAAGCACCTTCACCATCCACTCTCTACTGTAGGCTGAACCATGGGGATCATCTTTCGGCGAACTGAAGATGTGGAACTTGCTGTAGTCCTGTCTAGTAGGAAGCTTAATAATAATTAACTTTGAGCTTATTGACTGAGAGTAACTTGCCAGAGACGATGCTCCAGCAGAAGATGTAATTCTTGTTGTCGAGAGCTATGAACTTGTCTTTGATTACCTTAGTAGCTAGATACTGGTTTCTCTTACTCATTCCTATGAAAGCGATAGTGTTCCTGTGAAGACAAGCAGATATAATTGCTCACTCTAGATTTTAGAGACTTGAGAAAGGAGAATCTGGAGTAGTCTTGGTTCCAATCTATGACTCCTGCATAACCCACCTGCACATTGCTCAACAAATAGCTCACATCTGTATCTTTTGACAAGATGTTGTTACTTATCAACTATATAATGAATCAACTAGATGATTAGCATAAGATTTCAAGAATAATGTCGTAGAGTCTGAGACCAGAGCTCTTATCGCCACTCGAATGACTGAGAGTGTAACAGAATTTATTGTCAACGACATAGAGACCCACACAGTTCTGATCCTTGTAGATTTTAGAGGTCTTGGTCACGAAGTTGTAGAGGTAGAAGTGTCTCTGGTCCACAAAGAAGATATGGTCGTTGATGTTTGTGGACATAGAGGAGTGGAATTCACCTCCCACGCTCTTCAGATTCTCGTGCATGAGGCACTGAGCCATCACTATGTCCTTTATCTCAGCTCCTAGAGGACTCAATTCCTCCAACTCATTCAAGGTTGGTTTTTAAATAGTGAGGTGGTACAGACTGACTGTAAAAATAATTTCAGAGATTCAATTCGAATTCAAGATACATTAAAGTGTTCCTGTGGAGAGCAGGGACTATATTCAGACAGTCGAGAGACTTAAGGCTATAAGCATTTATTAGATGACTGACTGTGGAGTGCTTCTGAAGCACAAGATATGGCTCGTCAGAGGGACAAAATACATGCACAAAGCTAGTGAATACTAAAATGTTATGACGAATAAATTTGCATCTTACAATCAATAGGATCTTCAATTCCCTCCTTGATCTCGTATATTTCGTCATAGTGAAGAACAAATAATCTGACCAGGTAATGAGGTTCCTATCCCACTGCGTCCATGTCATCTCTAGTCATTATATAGCACCATTCGTTCCTCTACTGGTCCTCTGCCACTCTAATAAGTTGTCCTCTGATAATAAAATGTGCTCCATATAATTTGAGTGATGCAGGAATTGCGGATTTTCTGAGAGCTGTCAATACAGAGGATAGATTGCTGCATCATTACTCCTTGGGTGCTTTCGTTTTATCTCCTCCTCTCGTCTGCGAAGATTATGCTCTGTAGATTTATATAGACAGAGCCATTCGATAATATGGCAGCAAGCTCTAGTTTCTCTCCCTCTGCCTTGCCTAAGTACTCACCTCCCTTTCTTACTATCTTTTTCTTTACTAGCCTAGCTATTTAAATTAGTGTGAAGAATATATTTCTCCCTCCTCAAACTTGCAGTGCTTGAGCCACTGGCTTTCTTGAATGTTATATAGGGAGATATAGCTGCCATGAACGACATAGAGGGTGGTTCTGATCAGACAGAAGCTGTTGAAGATGTGAACTAAAAACAAAGATATTATTTTCCCCCATTAAATCGACATTGAGAAATTAAAGCCTCTTAAATTCCACAAAACTTGGTGTATTGGAGCCTTGGAAATAGAAAATTCTTACCGTGATTCTTGATATTTTAGTAGAAGATTATGGGGAACTCGAACTCGTCGAACTTAGCGTAAGATTGCTCGAAAGTCATAGAGGGGCCGCTGCAAGCCACACCTCTTATCTCGCCAGTGGCCATATGAATATAGACTTCATCAAAGCTAAGTGAGCAGTCTTTTGCAATATCTATAAATTGGTAAGACTTAAATGAAGTTCAAGATATTACCTGTAGGAGGAGAGTCAACCAAAGTCATGTCCCAATATAAGTCGAAGTGGCCTGAGTGCCTCAATTTAATATAAAGGCAACTTTAGGAGTTAATTTCACATTATTTTGTAAATGTGACTCCATAGAAGATGTTAGTGTCGTCTATGATGAAGGTGAACTTCTGGATTGGGTCTATCTTGACATCTCTTGCTACAAGCTCTCTTAGCTATTTGAATTGATAGGTAAATTTAGGAGTGCCAAGATTCACATGCCATATTTGAGAGAAATCTAATTAACCTAATGAAATAAGAACCACACTACTTCAATATAATTCTGTGTTTAGTTGTCTGCGGTCTCCATGGCCACAACCACAATATGACTCTTAAAGAATGGTGTCCTCTGGATGTGATAATTGAGCAGCCCATGAATAGTGAGCCCTGGTATGATCCTCTTGACGTTTTCAGGGCTGCTTC
>JAJKFJ010014359.1:0-11114 GCA_027382625.1 Tetmemena sp. SeJ-2015 | reverse complement strand
GATGGATCATGTAGTTATTTTTGAGTAATTTCGCGTTTGACTCGCATGATTATAAGTATTAATAAAGAAATTAATTATACACAACTTATTTTCACTTTCTTATCATATTATGGGGTTTTGAGTGTCACTAAATAGATATAGCAAATTGCTTAACGACTTACAAGAAAGAGGGCTTCATTAAATTCTCAGAGGGAATATAAACAGGTGCACACCCTACAATAGCAAATATTCCATATTCGTTTTGATGAGTCACTTTTCCTTCCAAAATTTCTTCTAACAATGGCCTGAATAGTACGCAATTTATTTGCACCTAGCAAGATCATTAGCAACAAATCATTTTACTTTAGATTGTACAGTTCCCTCACCTACGACTACTATCTTCTCCATAACTTTTATTGACTTAATTGCAATGCAAATTCCTTCGTTTGCAATCACCTAAATGAGATAAAGATATTGAACAAAAAGTAAAAGAGAAACTAACATAGAATTATAAGTATGATGATGATGCAATAACAAACCTTATTTAATATCCTCTGCTTGATTTTGTTTTCAATCGATAAATTGAAGTTTCCTAGCTCTGATGGGACCAAAATCACCTCATCTATAATAGTGTATAGCTCAAACATTTCTTTTAAATCTAATTAATTGTATAAGTATAAAAGAATTCTTTCATTTTTTATAATTTTTACTGCCAATCCCTATTATTTTCAAGATTAATTTTTCAATTATTATAGTTTGAAATTACAAATATTAATTTGCATTGAGCCAAATAAGAAATAACTGATAAAATGTTCAAGAGATTTAGCTTATTATTTTATATTACAAAATTAATTGATTTTTAAAGTTATAAATCGATTCAACACTTTATGAAGGATTATTATTTTAAACCAAGAAAAATATATTTCTTAAAATTATTAAAAATGTCTCTTTAACATTGAAATTACCTTAAAATTCTCTAGTTTATTTTACATAAAAATTTCCCAAATAAATATAATAATTTAAATTAATTGAAATGCTTCTTGAGCTACTTGACTAAATCAAATCAGAATTATCAATAAACAAATAGGTTTTTCAAATTAATATTTATACTGGGCTGTGTAATTATTTCCAACTACTAAGTTTACAGTACTTCGTAATTTTATTTTTTACCATAGACATCGCAGGATACGCTCAAATTTCTAATACCTTTAAAATTTTCTTGCTCTTAAGTAAGTAATCTAAAAATTCTTCGAGAAATGGATTAGAATTAATAAATTTGTATTAATCAAGTCAATTAAAATTAGAAAGGGAATAAGTAGCTTAAATTTTTTAATTATTTTTAAATGGCACTTAAAGAGAATTTTAAATTTTATAATGAAAAATATCAATTTCGGATATCAACTTATTATATCGTGTATAATATTTGTAATTTTTGCACAGTTTTTGATGATTAATCTGTTACATTTAATTTCCAGTAAATGTTCTTTGATAAAACTGTTTGGAAAATTAATTATCTGGTTTTTAAATATAAATGTAGAATGAAAATCATGTATTTAGCCCTTGGAGACATTAATTTGAACTCACCAAATTTCTAATAAATTTATTTTATACAATTATTCTGCCTGACGCTTTTCGTGTGGCTCAGCACTACCATTTATTCATATAATTTTTGTATAGCTGAATCTCAGTCCTGCTGAAAAGCTAATTAAAATTATTTTTATTAATTGAGGGTGGAGTTCATTCTGTTTTGGGTGTACTTGTCAGGAATCAAATGCTCTTGGTAGTTTTCATTCTTTACAATTTGTCTTCTTCGGTCACCCAACTTGTGCCCCACCCTCACAGTTGTATCCTTTGAACAAATTAATCTTTCCTTACAGGTTCCCTCGACTTTGGTTGCTTTTATTAACTTCATATATTTATTTTTAAGAATATTTATTAATTTATTTTTTCTTTTTATTGGCTCTAATAAGCTATATTTAATCTTTAAGCAAATTCTCTTTTAAGATATAGTTATTTTAATAAACTAATTTAAGATTCATTTTAAAGTTAAGAGCTGTGACTTAAATTAAAATTGTTCTTTCCTAGAAGATCTTCTGCCATTCTTTAAGATTGGAGAGAATATATTTTGTGAGTGATAGGAAAATGCTCTGAGTCCAGATCTTACTTACTCCTTTATAGGGCCAGTCATTTGTGTATTTGAAATGGTTTGGATAGGCTAAGATGATTATTTTGCGTTTGCAATATTTTCTTTCTCTATCTTCTCAGTTATTTTGTCTTAGTTTAGAGATAAAATTTTACCAATTTCATTTTAAGAATTATCAAATGGAATTTAATTTAAAAGTGCTATTTTATTTAATCATTAAATTTTGCCCTTTGATTACTGTTGGTTTAATTAACTCTCTCCTATATGCAGATAATTACATTTATTTAAAGTTATAGGTTATTTCGTAATTGCTCTGCTCCAAGGATTGATAAACTTTACTCTTAATAAAAAGTTGAAATATATTTTAACTTGAGGTAGTAAAGGAATTAAAATAAACACTAAAATGTTTTTAAATTGTTATAACTTTAAGTAAAGCATTTATTAACAACGAGATAGGAATTAAAAAATCTCTTCTTTTATTAATTTCATTATCTATTAAATTTATCATATATCAATGGTCATAGTCTTCTGGGCTTTTTATATCAATATCTACTGCCTATGCGATGAGACAAATCTATAAATAAATTATTTAATTTATAATCTAAGTAAAGAATTTGAGATAATAATAAGGAGATATTTATATTTGATTTTTAAATAGAGGAAATATTAATATCTTGATAAGAGTTAGAACATCATCTTTCTTCTTCATTTTAAATAAATGAAGAAATTAAATGAATAACTTAGAGTTAATTGGCGGTCTTTTCAATCATTATGATTTAATTTAAACTTAATTTCATTAATCCTCTATTAAATTCATATCACATTGACAAAAGCTAAAAAAAGTAGCAAGTTTATAAAAATTCAAGTAGACAATTAAAATAATAATTCCATAAATATTCAAGAATGAATAATGGCTGAAATGATTATATTAGTCATCTGAAAATATTATTTAGAATTATTAAAGCCACTCTTCATTTTATTTTTGTTTGCTTGCTTATTAATTATTAAGTTATAAGCTAAATTAATTCATTTGGATTTGATATGATGTTCATCATAAAAGTAAATCCTATTTAATGCTATATTGAGGATCTTTGTAAATAAAGATTGTGCATTCTCTTAATTCGCTACAAGGCTCGCTGTTGAATTCAGCCTAAACTAAAATTTGGAAGATAAAATGTGAAAAGTCCCTTTCACTCACTTCATATATCTTTTTGATTCTCCCATTATGATCAAACTTTCTAATGCAATGCTCAGCTATTTAAGTAGGACTTCTATTATATTTTAACATTTGTTCCTTATAATTTAGTTCTTGCTCTTCAGAAAGCACCTCCAATTTATTAGCATAAATTTTAAAATTAGCAACGTATTTGTAACTTATTAAACTTAAGTCAGTCAGTGACACTGGAAACTCTATTATCAAAATCAGCTTTTTAAGTCTCTAAAAGTTTCCTCTTCCAAATAAACGAACTAAGTCCAGTTAATTTTATAACTCCACGATTAAAATCTCGACATTGCATATTCTGTCAAGAAAAGATTAATTTGTAAAGCTACTTCCTTCTAAATTCACCTTGTAGAAGTACAAAAATCTAAATTGCTCCGTTATTAAACCCAGAAGAGTCAAAAACTCCTAAACTTTAAAGGAAGATCTTTCAATATGCAGATATTCTATCTAAGAGAGTTCATGTGGAGAATATCTTAATCTTGTAGAGACATTTAACATTGAAAGTGTAAGAGATCTTTAGAAAAGCGAAAGATTAAGTTTTCCATCTCCTATGTATTTTTTAGTAAATCTATTAATGAAATCTCAATGCTCAGTAATATAATTACAATTTATGGTTGATGATTCAGAATAAGTTATGAAGTGTTTGCAGTAATCAAATTACAAATTTTAAGCATTCTAAAAACATGCGAACTCGACCAAATGCGCATTTTTAGCTTGTAGGAATGGATTATTTCTAAAGAAGAATTAAATTGGGAATTCTTAATTGCTATTAACTTTTTTTAAGTAAAAGCTAAACTTAAGACTTTTTAAAAGGGATGAATCGATTCAGTGAAGAAAATATAAACAACTAGAAGCAACTCTATTGTTAGTTATTTGATTTTTATGATCAAATTTAAAGCATATTTAACTTGGAAAGCTCGCAATGAAGTTTAAGGCACTTGGAGAAAATTCATATTCTGTCGAGAGTTTGGGATTAAGAACAAGTTCTTTTGACTCAATTGAAGGAAGTAGTTCAGTTATTGTTCAGAGTTGCAATGAATATACTCTTTCATTTTATGATAATTTTGTAATTTGGTTAAAATTTTATTAACATTTTAAGTATTTGTAGATTTCAAGTCTGATATAAATTGGCAATTTTAGGCTCATTTATTTTTTTTAATAAAAGTTAAGTAGGTGAATTTACATTGATTTATAAGTAAATAAATGAATATTCAATTTTTTTCATAATTTTTATAAAAGGGATTTTATTTGCAATTCACCATTAAAATTAATAGCTTAAATTGAAAAAAATAATTTAGCGATTGGCGACATTAATTTGAAATCACCAAATTTCTCTAGTAAATTTATTTGATAGGATTTTTAGCCTGACGCTTTTCGTGTGACTCAGCACTACCATTAAATTCATATAATTTTTGTATAGCTGAATCTCAGTCCTGCTGAAAAGCTAATTAAAAAGATTATTATAAATTGAGGGTGGAGTTCATTCTGTTTTGGGTGTACTAGTCAGGAATAAAATGCTCTTGGTAATTTTCATTCTTCACAATCTGTCTTCTTCGGTCAGCCAACTTGTGCTCCACCCTCACAGTAGTATCCTTTGAACAAATCTTAATTTTTCTATCGATTTCCTTTTTTTTGTTACTTAATGATAGCAATTTAATATTTTAAAACAATTTGAGTTAGATTATAAATTTACCAAAAGTGTAATTCCCTACTCTATTGATCTTAAACTCCCAAAATTAAAGATCATACAAACTTTAACACCATAAAATGAAATAATTTATGATTTATTTATTTTTGATTATGAATATTATCATTTCACCTCTTGCCATTTATTTCATTCAAAAATAATCTTATAAAATTGGCTTTATTGCTAGTATTTTTGGGAATTTTTCTTCAGTTAATGTTGTGAAACTTCTGGCATTAGAAGATAAAATGAATGATTTAATAAATTTGCGAACTTTTAATTTTACATTTTTTTTCTATTTTTTTAAAATTAAATATCTGTTCTGAAATTATGAAATTTATATAAAGCTTTCTAATTTATTTTCAAGAATTTAAACAAAAAACAATTTCAATTGACTTCTAATATATGGTAAATCATACAGAGGAGTTAATTGTACATTTTGCATTTTAAATTTTTGAGGTTTAATTAATTTTCTTTTGAGGTATACAAACAAATTTGAGTAATTTTTATTCAAAATTTAAACAAAAAATCTTTAAAAAAATAATGTTTTTATTGAAAATTTATAATCATTTACCAAATAAAATATCATATTTCACATCCAATAAATTTATGCATTTTATAATGATTCTCTATTCAACTTGGTTCTGTAAATCATCTTTGAATTATTTGTTAACATTTTTTCTAATAGCGAATATTCTTGGATTCTCTTGTTTTATCTGCTGTATAGATTAGGTTTAATGATTCTCGTCCAGATCTTTTATATAATCAGCTATTTTAGAAGTGAAATAATGAATAGTTTACTGAGATGAGAATTAGCTGGAGTCTAAAAGCTCTTGCGTTAAAATTTGCAATTTTGGCGCATAAATGGTCAGCTTTTCTACATATCTGAAGTTGATTAAACTTATTTAAGATAGAGAAATTTCAAAGTCAATCATTATTCCCAGCTATTTAAGCTTTGTGAAAGAGCCTTATTCAAAAAGTAATTGCAACTCTTGCAAGTTATATACCTATATATTTAGCATCTCTACATTCTTGATTTTCTCTAGTACTCTTTAGTTTAATGATAGATAATTATCTTATTATGGAAATATCATCAGCTGTTGAAGATGTAATATTTTAAGGCTACCCTTGACTTTCTCAAGAAGTTCTTCAATATTTTGCTGAGAGACACCTGAATTTTCTATGTGCAAATACTAAATTAAACTGATACTCATATGATAATTCGAAAATGTTAATCTACTGCTGAAAATAGAAAGAGTTATTGGTAGCATATTCTAGTCTTCTGTCAAGTTATCAAATTGAAGAAATTTTATACAGAACAAATTTGTATATTCTCACATTTAAAAAGGAGAATATCTATTTTTGTATTGAGCTGTCGATCTAAATACAGAGTTAAACATACATTCTATCCAAATTATGTGTTTGTTTCTAATTATATCATCGCCACCGACATAGTCTACACCATAAAAGACCCCATATTCAATTCTATGACTAGACATCTCCATAATTTTCGGATTATACTTCAATATCATTTTTATAGGATTAAAAGTAACTTCGTCTGTTAGCATGAATAAATTTAACTTTAAGGATTGCAGTATGCTGGTATCTAATTTGTAAAGAAACAACAAGCAGTTATAAATGCTTCTCTCATGAAGATCTATATCACTATCATTAAACTTGAAGCATAGTATATTTGGAAATTGAGCAATAAACTCAATATCAGTTGCCTAGGATTCGGTTATTTATTTGTTGGGGTTAAGAATTAGCTCTCTAGATGCAATCGATGGAAAGTTTGATGTTAAAACCTTGAGTGTAGAACAAAGTTTTCTTTCACACTTTGATAATTTAGAGATTTTTAAAAAGCTATCTTAGCATTTTAAAAAGGTATATACTAATAGTCTGATGTTTTATTGCAATTTAATAATCATTTATTTTTCTAAAACTTATTTTATTGAGTTTTTTCTCTCCATAATTAAATATAAACTTTATTTAAATATTTATCTATAAGATAATTTTCGAAGTTATTAATGCTATATTTTGGTAAAATGCTAATTTTTAGAATGATCATAATTTTTTTAGACAAAATTTTTAGTATCATAAAAAGTAATGAGCTGAATAAAATGAGTTATCTTAGCTTATAGAAATGGTTATTTTTAATAGAAATACAATATAGTCTTAATATTTTAATATACTTTTGTTATACAAAAAGCTTACATCTTTTGAAATGGATTTAATCGATTATAATCTATTAAAAAATGTTTAAATTCTTTCATCTCAATATCAAATTGAAAGTAAATTTTACTTGGAAATATCGAAATGAAGATCTTCAATTTTTCATTTTGCTTATAATTTTTGGATTGCTGAATCTCAGTCCTGCTGAAAAGCTAATTAAAAGGATTATTATAAATTGAGGGTGAAGTTCATTCTGTTTTGAGTGTACTTGTCAGGAATCAAATGCTCTTGGTAATTTTCATTTTTCACAATATGTATTCTTCGGTCAGCCAACTTTTGCCCCACCCTCACAGTAGTATCCTTTGAACAAATTAAAATTTTTCTTTCGATTTCCTCAATTTTTTACTTAATGATAGCAATTTAATATTATAAAACTATTTGAGTTAGATTATAAATTTACCAAAAGTGTAATTCCCTCTCTATTGATCTTAAGCTCCCAAAAATTAAAGATAATACAAACTTTAACACCATAAAATGAAATAATTTATGATTTATTTATTTTTGATTTTGAATATTATCATTTCACCTATTGTCATTTATTTCATTCAAAAATAATCTTATAAAATTGACTTTATTTCTAGTATTTTTGGGAATTTTTCTACAGTTAACACTAGAAGTTAAAATGAATGATTTAATAAATTAGCAAACTTTTATTTTTCCATTTTTTTATTTTTTAAAATTAAATATCTGTTCTGTAATTATGAAATTTAAATGAAGCTTTCTAATTTATTATCAAGAATTTAAACAAAAAACAATTTCCATTGACTTCTCATTTATGGTAAATCATACAAGGGAACTGATTGTACATTTTAAATTTTTGAGGTTTAAATTAATTTAAGGCAAACAAACATAAGAAATTTGAGTGATTTTGATTAAAAATTTAAACAAAAAATTTTTTTAAAAAATAATGTTTTTATTGAAAATTTATTATCATTTACCAAATAAAATATCATATTTCACATCCAATAAATTTATGCATTTTATAATGATTCTCTATTTGACTTGGTTCTGTAAATCATCTTTGAATTATTTGTTAACATTTTTTGTTATAGCGAATATTTGTGGATTCTCTTGTTTTATTTACTCTATAGATTAGGTTTGATGATTCTAGTCCAAATCTTTTATATAATCAGCTATTTTAGAAGTTAAATCATGAATAGTTTACTAAGATGAGAATTAGCTGGAGTCTAAAAGCTCTTGCGTTAAAATTTGCAATTTTGGCGCATAAATTGTCAATTTTTCTACATATCTGTAATTAATTAAAGTTAGTTAAGATAGAGAAATTTCAAAGTCTATCATTATTCCCAGCTATTTAAGTTTTGTGAACGAACCTTATTCAAAAAGTAACTCCAACTCTTGCAAGTTATATACCAGTATATTTAGCATCTCTACATTCTTGATTTTCTCTAGTACTCTTTAGTTTAATGATAGATAATTATCTTATTCTGCAAAGAGCATTAACTGCTAAAGATGTAATATTTTAAGACTGCCCTTTACTTTCTCTAGAAGATTTTCTATGTTTCATTGTGTTACAAATGATTTTTCTATGTGTAAATATTAAACTTTAGCGATTGTATCGTCATAAATTTCAAATATCAATTTACAACTAAAAATTGAAAGTGTGATTGGCAACATATTCTAATCTTCTGTTATGTGATATTTTTAACTAAACATTTCTGTAAATTCTCTCATTTGAAAAGGAGAATATCTAATCCCGAACAATGAATTCCATCTCCATATTGAGTTATACAGGCATTCAACCCATATGATATGTCTGCTTCTTATTAGATCATCACCGATTATATTATCTACACCATAAAAGACGCCATATTAAATTCTATGACTTGCCATCTCCATTATTCTAGGATTATTATTTAATACCATTTTGAGAGGGTTAAACGATCCAGAGTCTGTATTTGAAGATGCTAGCTTCAAAAAATTTAATTTTAAAGATTGTAGTATGAGAGGATCTAATTTGTAAAGAAACAGTAAGCAGTTGTAAATGTTTCTCTCTTGAATGCTTACATTGATATCATTAAATATGAAGCATAGTAAATTTGGAAATTGAGCAATAAACTCAATATCTGTTGAAATGGGTTCAGTTATTAATTTTTTGGGGTTAAGAACTAGCTCTCTAGAATATATTGATGGAAACCTTGATGTTAATACCTTGAGTGTAGTGCAAAGCTTTCTTTCACACTTCGATAATTTAGAGATTTTTAGAAAGCTATCTTAGCATGAGAAAAAAGTGTATACTTAGAGTCTGATGTTTGATTACAATTTTATAATCATTTATTTTCCAAAGCTTATTTTATTTAGTGTATTTTTGCATAATTATATATAAGCACTATTTAAATATTTATCTATATAATAAGTTTTGAGGTTATAATTGTGTTATTTTGGCGAAATTACTAATTTTTAGAAAACATAAGTTTTGGAGACCAAATGTTGAGTATCATCAAAATTTCCGATCTCATTCAAATGAGTTTTCTTAGTTGTTTAAATGAAATATTTTTTAATAAAAATTCAATTTAATCTTAATATTTGTATCGAATTTTGCTACATAAATTCTTACGTCTATGGATGTCATCGATATTATGGAAAACTGAATAGCAATTTTTAAAAAATTATTATTTCTTTTCATTATCAAATTTAAAGCATTTTTAGCTTGAAAAGATCGCAGAGATCTAAAATTTTTTGTTCTGCTAAGAATTTTTGAGTTGTTGAATCTCAATCCTATTGAAGAGCTAATTAAAAAAAAAATATTATAAATTAAGGATGTAGTTCATTCTGTTTTAAGTGTTCTTGTAAGGAATAAAATGCTCTTGGTAGTTTTCATTCTTCATAATTTGTATTCTTCGGTCAACCAACTTATGCCCCACCTTCCCAGTAGTATCCTTTGAACTAAAATATTTAATTTCTGATTCTCAAAGCTAGTAATTTTATAATTTTAAACTATTTTAAGGTTGAGTATAAATTTACAAAGAATTTTGTCTTCTCTTTCTTTTTTTAGAATTTTAATTAAATGCTCTTTAGTAAATAAAAATTGTTTAAAATGAGCTTTGTTTTATAAGTTATATATTTTAATTACCTCTAACAATAACAACAACTTTAAGATAATTTCTTTAAATTAAGTTACAATCAGCATTTTTTAAATAAAAAACTTTCTTTACTAAAAAATAAAATATAAAGAATAATAAAAACAAAATAAAAAAGAATTAAACTCTAATCTAAGAAGAGTTTAAATTTAAAATATTTTTGAAAAGAATTAATGTTTTATTGAAAATATATGATCACTTACATAATAAAATATCATATTTTACATCTTTTAAAGACATGCATTTTATAAAGATATTGCACTCAACCTTTTGCTCTGAATCATCACTCTATAGTTTTTTAATATTTTTTGTTATAGTGAATATTCTTGGATTCTCTTGTTTTATCTGCTCTATAGATTAGATTTAATGATTCTCGTCCAAATCTCTGAGAAAGTTTGCTACTTAATTAGTGAAATCGTTAATAGTTAACTATGATGAAAACTAGTAAAAATCAAATTATTCTTGTGTTAAAATTTGCAATTTTGGCGCATAAATTGTCAGCTTTTCTACATATCGGTAGTTGATTAAACTTAGTTAAGATAGGGAAATTTCAAAGTCAATCATTATTCCCAGCTATTTAAGCTTTGTGAAAGAGTCTTATTCAAAAAGTAACTCCAACTATTGTAAGTCATATACCTGTATATTTAGCACCTAAACATTCTTGATTTTCTCAATAATTGATTGATCTATAATGAGATGCTTATCGGTTTTGGGATATATCATTATCTGCTAAAGATGCAATATCTAGATCGGAAG
>JAJKFJ010014355.1:0-11117 GCA_027382625.1 Tetmemena sp. SeJ-2015 | reverse complement strand
GCCGAGTCGTAATTTTATCCGCCAAGGTCAAATCAGGAGTAGAGCAAGCAGATTCTGTCGATCTGAGTCCAATTATTCTGGCACGGGTCTAATATTATCCTGCATATAGGAGAAGACTTTCACTGTCACAGAATTAATTTATTTCTCCAATTTTGACTTCACCCCTGATTTTTACAATATTCACACAGATCAACCATATTTAATTATCCTCTTTTAATAGTCATTAGTTATATTTAAAAGAAAGACCTATAAAGCTATACAATATAAAAAATATTAATTTTTAAACAATTATAATTCCTACTCTTCTTTTAATTTGGTTTTTGCATAATATTTATCATATATAATCTGAATGATGTAATTAAGTGCTTATTTCATTTTAAGATGATTATGGGCTGTATAATCTTGTCTGATCTCTATTTTTTAGATCAGAATCTGATTATTCTTTTTTTATGCTCAAAAATTCATATTCATTTTCATTTTAAGATAAAATATTTTGCCTCTTTATAAAAGTTTAAGGGAACCAAATAAGCAAATAATTTATTTTTAATTGAATCGCTGGAGCTTATAAAATTTCAATTGTCCTCCTTGTTCCTAACAATAAACTAAGTAAACATATATAAAATTATGTTATATATGTAGTTAACAAATTTACAATTGGACAAGATAATTCCATTATTGAGTATTCATAGATAATGCGTTTTAGTTTTCTTCTACATGTAACTAGTTACTGTACTGAAAACTATCAATTAAACAAAAAATTTACTCTAAATTTAAGTTTATGTTTCGATGTATTAAATTTAATATAAAACTATGCCATCCCTTCTACTGAACAGGCTTCAATTGAAAAAGAAATTTGGGTGATGCAGAGATTAGAAGTTTAAATAGTAGAGTGGACATTGAAATACAATTTTTGCTATCGTAAAACGATTTATTATTCAATCTTAGAAGCTCCTAGCTTTTGTACTTTTACTTAGTCTACTATGAAACTTGAATGCTATCCTTTTGATAGCACTCATCAAGTTGGAGTATTTCAGTTTTAACTTTAGACATTAGTTAAGGATATCCATAATAATTATAAAATAATAATTCTATTAATTAAAAGAATAACTCATTTTAAATAATAATTAGATTTATATAAGGCTGGTAATTATAAAAACATAAATATATCTAATTGTTTTAAATTTGAAGAATATGTTTAACGAAAAAAAAATATACAATTTTCATTATAAAATTGTTCTGAAAACTGTTGTTTTTTAAAAATCAACATCTCTATTTTTTTATTTAAATATCCCTAAGTAAATAAGCATTACGATTAAAGTTTTGAATCAGAAGTACCCCTTCACAATATCTGATGAAGCTTTTGATTTTTTCAAATACTTTGAAATCGCAAATCTAACTGTTTAATCTGGGGGATCACTCAATCATTAGCTTTTCAATTCTCTATAACTGTAGTCAGGATTCTACTAAAATTACTACTTAGAAGTTGATTTTGGCAAAGCTAAGAAATTCTCATAATTCTAAGAAAGCCAACTTTCATTTAATCCCTCCATATAAAATAATTAGTATTTTATCCCAATGACAATGAGAAGCAAGCAATTTACAAAATATAAATGAGTGTAACATCCTTAGAGAGTGGAAATAAATTTAACAGCCACTTCTTTTTATAAGTAAAGGCAGATTATGATAGTTAGGAGAATGAAAATACTGAACCCAATAGCATTAAAGGTATTTTTATTTTAATTTAGCGAAGGGGATTTCGATTTCAATATATTGAAAGATTATTAAAACCTCACTTCAATCAAAGTCACTATGGGAACTATTATTCTTAGAAATGGTATATTTACAATTTATTGTTTGGGAATTTTATGACATCTTTATTTAATTTAACTTAATTCTTATGATTTTATTAAATCACCTTTATTTACTGATAAAAGAGATGGGACGTTCATCTTATACTTTAATGATACGATGCTTGTCCCTAAAAATAAAACCATGATTAAATCCTAACAAGTTCTCAAATTTACAGTTCAAGACTCATTAGGAAACTAGTATGACAATAAGATATAAGGCGTTTCAGACTTTAGCATCTTGAGCTACACCTACAAGCAGATGAAAGTGCAACTTTACTTTGAAAATTTTATTTTTCTAAGATTATAAAATCCCAAGTTAATTTCTTTATCAGTAAGATTTTTCTGTTTCACTTATTTAGGATACAGATCAACTGAGCTGTGAATTTCTAAAGAACTATTTCTTCGTAAATAGCAATATCACTCAAATAAATTTTAAAAATTACACGGCTATGGTAAATGAGTAACTTACTTTTAAGCACGATATTCCCATTTAATACCTTAACTCAAGTAATCAGAAATTTTATCTTAACATTTAATTAGCCTCACTTGTAATTATTTAAATTCTTTTGTAATGCTTTAAAACACAGCTACCATAGCGTCCACAACTTTAACTGTCACTGTTGTATTTATAAACTAAATACATAAATTAATCTTGAGATTTCTATATAATACTTAACTTAATCTTAAATATAAAAGTAATTGAAAAAACAAATATATGCCCTTTTCATTAAAAGATAGACTTTAATTTTACAACTTAAAAATTTATTAAATCTATCAATAATAAATCTGATACTTCAGCTTTTCTTGAAATTTTCAATGAAACTGATGTGGCGAATGATGTCACTCATGAATCTCATTGTGAATTTGACCCTATTCAATTTGAGGATCCCATCAAATGTGATAATCCTATAGCCCAGAATTTATTTAAAATGCATTAAAATAATCTTTTCTTTAAAATGGGTCTAAGAAGTGGCAATTGTAGTATATGCTAAAATAATATAATTACATTGAAAATAGAGTTAAGATGACATTTTAAAAGCATTTTATACTTGCAGCTTTGTTCAGATGCGATCATCTTATAAACGCCGAAGCTTATATGAAGGAGAAATGATTGTAAAGGCTGCTGAGATTATAGTATCTGGCTTAAAAGAGATTAATCAGATAATTAAAGAAGTAATCCATATTAATTTTTATTGACTACAAGAGGTAAATGAGACATTATCAGTGTACAATACTACAATCCTTAATATCTTTCTTTAGCCACATCAATTCTAATTAAATTCTATTCTATATTTGAAACACTAGTAGGAATTTCTTAATTGGAACTACTTGACTAGTCTACTATCAAAGACTGGCTTAATTTAAAAACAGGAAATTACATTCTATTTTTAATAACTTTTAATATCTTAAATACTCAAGACGATGGCAATGATATCTTTTAAAATTACACTTAGCTAAAATGCGTTTCCTTAAAAATAAACACTCAAATTCATCTGAGGGTCAAAGTATTTTTGTAAGACTTGGTTTTGTATTCTTTGGCTTGCTACTCATCACAGTTATAATTATTAGCCTTCTAATCTATATTATTCAATTCATAAAATTAATAATCTTAGATAGAGCTTTCTATAGATCAAAATTGTAAGCTAAGTAGAATGATTATCCCATATTTATTTAGAATACAAAAGATATTTCAAATCCTCAAGGAGAAATTAATGTTCAATACTTTGATTCGAATGTATTCACAGGGCTACCTCAATTTAAAAGGAAATATTTCTATAGAAGAGGGGATGGATTAATATTTTACTCTCTTACTTAAATATTTCGAATTTTATTAGAACTTCTTATTATTGCAAGACCACAAAAAACACTGATTAATTGGTATTAGACAAGATTGTCTTAAAATAAAAAAGGGAAATAGGCAAAAGTATATAATGGCAGTGTAAAATTATATATTCTTAGATATAGTCTAATCCTATCAAAGCTAGAAACGACTATTGAGCATTTTTATTAATTTATAAATATCAAGCTATTTATTAATTCAATATTTAAACATTGAAAAATATTTATATACAAGTTGTTAATTTAATACAAATTCGTGTGGCTGTTTATAATATGATGATATTAATTTTTCTATTAATGTGCATGAAACTTTAGATTTAAATTAGAATTTTTGATGAATTAAAAAATATTTAAAGAAACAGTCTTATTCATTTTAAAAATAATTTCTTTATTTCAGTCATGACAAAATTAATAATGACCTCAAAACCATTAAACTTCTTTAAGTAAATTGATAAATATACCCCTTCTCTATTTTTAATAATTTCACTATTACTACAAGTTTAGCATTTTACGAGTTTAAATTTTGTGAATACAATTTATTAAATTAAATAAAGTTGATTAATTCAAAGTTAAGATTTTTATTAAGAGGAAATCTTTTTATAAAAAAAATATTTTATTTTAAGTTCTAAGCTATAACCTCAGCAATGGGATTCTTTGAGGAATTTAAATAAATGAAATATAAAAAATTTGGCTCCGCTCTTGTCATTTCTATTGTGTGCGTTACCCCTATCGTTATATTTAGCTTCCTTCTTTTAATTATTTTTCTTTTTTATTAAATAGCATGCATTTAAAATTGTTTGATGATTTGTAATGATTGAACATTTTTTTAAATACAGTTTCAATTTTATTTTAAAAATATAATTGTATTTAGATATCTTTAGTCGAGAAATAAGTTTATAATGAAGGAATTCAAGCTCAAATACGGTTCATTATACTTAGGCATTAAAACTAACAGTCCTTATCTTATTAATTTTATATTTGGAGTTGCACACTATACTTCCTCAGACGACTTGTATATGGATTATCTACTATTCTTTCAATAAGGCATCCAACTATGCAACTAGAATGCTAAACTTTGTTTAGTATTTCCATTATTTACCTCAATATCCACTTCATTATTTTAAGTTATTTTAAAATATAAAATATTTATTCATGCACTTGGACACTTGGGGGACGAATGTGATTGAAATCCATAATGAAATTTGCTTCTACTTAATCGTGCTTTTGATGTACTCTCTCTGTGACTATGTCACTGATGTCGATCTTAAATACAACTCAATTTTAAAATATATACAACATTGGGTGGACAATCTGCTTAATTACACTTTACTTCTTTATCATGAATATGTGTACTCTATTTGGAGGAATCATCTTCAAAATCTACAAAATTGTTTTAATTTGTATATATTTTTTTAAAAAAAAGTTATTTTTTAGTTAAACTTTGTACATCTTCTAATTTTTTCTCATTTATTTTTTTATTTATTCACGTCGAGATTTTCTGAGTAAATAATTTTGAACTATGGTATTGACTATGATTTTAAAATATTGCATTTTAGATTTTGATTATATTGTGAAATGATTGACACTACTTATTTTATCATAAATTACATTTCTATAGAATAAATCTATTTTTCCTCACTTTTACACTTCTAATTATATCATATTTAAATAAACATAAAATAATTTCTATCATAAATTGTAAAACGATATCTCATCAAAAGAAAGATCTAGAGTAATCTTCAATTAAAATAGGAAGAAGTGGATCCAAAATTAAGCAAATATAATTTTAAATTAAATTAACAGATCTGAAAAAGCAAAGTTAGATAAAATAAGTGCATAAAGATATATCAAAGAATAGTTTCGCATTTACAAATAATTTTAGTCTTAAAACTAGCTAAACAAATACCACCATAGATAATTTTGATATCATTGACACTAAATTAACAAATAGAGAATCAAAACATAAAATTATAAGGAAGAAGCATTCATAATTGATTCATAAAAATAGCTAGACTTTTTAAAATGGTAAAGATCCGAATTTAGACTTAATATAGTAGAGATCTTAATTTTATTATTTAAAAATCCATTTATGAAGAGGAGAAATTAAAAGACTATAGCATAGATTATATAATGAAAGGAAATAAATATTTTATTAAATTTAATTTAGACTCAAATGAATAATATATTTTATTTATAATCTCTTATTATATCGTCTTAATTTAAAAAATAATCTGGCTGTATTATTTAGTTTCTCTAAATCATCTTGAAGGCAGAAAATATTTTAAATAACATGAAATGCTTTACCATCTTTATTTTCACTCTTCTCCTGAGTAGGAAATTTAATTTCGAAGTAAATCCTATAGTGTTTTCTCTTGACTCTCAAACTAGAGTAAGGCTATAGATATAATATATCTCTATACTTTAAATTATATTTTAAACACTTAGACATTAATTCCTTATATTATATACACCAATCCGCATTTTTATTTAATTCTCCTGATAAGTTTCAGATGAAAGACTAGATCTAAATAACATAATAAAAAATTCAAACTAAAAAGCAATCAACTATCGCAAATGGACTCCTCTTGATATGCAAAACTTTGTGAACAAAAATTAACTTAATTTTATAATAAGTGAAGAGTCAACATGATAATTTCTAAAATGAAAAATACTATAAGGAGTCATCCTCTAAAGATAATTCATAGAGTGTAGAAAATATTAATTATCCCTTCAGTGAAATAAACACCAGTTAAATTTTGACTTAGTCTCTCTATCATGCATAAATTTAATTTATAGCAAGACGGTTGAATAAAAGAAAAGCAAGATAACAATAAAAGGGTAAGGGTAATTCTTCTCCTAATGAGAGCATCGATATTCTAATGGAATTTATTTTTAGATGTGGATGAAGAAATATTCAAAGTAAAAGGAAAATCAAAAGTGATAAGAAACCACCAATGAAAAAAAAGGTATTGTATCTTTAGATACATCATCAAATAACGATTATTATGCTTTAAATTAAATATTTTAATCTGGCAAATCTTATATCGATATAATCAAAATTAAAGTGCAAAGGGTTTATCCAAGAATAAGGCTAACATAAATTATCAAATTGATTAAATAAAAGATATACTCGTGAAGGCAATTATTTATTTATAACTTTACCAATTTTTTTTAAAAAAAAATATTAGAGCATTTAATTTAAATTGTTTTGGGTATTCAATTTTAAAGCATAATCAAATAAATCTAGAGTTATTTTTAAATTTTTTTTAGTCCGAAATTTAATGGGTAATTGAGCTTTATTTAGATATTTATAATAAATATTACTCAAGTTAATAAAAGATATTTCAGTGAAAATTAATTTGTGATAAAATAAATCTAAATATAGATCAAAAGAAACCTAATAAATAATAATGGCAATTTTTAATACTAAGATATATTGATATTTAAAAACTATCTTATCAATGAGCAAATAACTTTAGGAAGATAGAACTCTTAATCGTAAGTCAATCAGAGTCACACTATTTAATATCTAAAGGAGTAACTATACTTTGAATAGAATTATAGTTCATTTAGAAAACTTAAGTATATTGATGTTTAATACAATTGGAGTGCAAGATACCAAGATTTAAAAAGGGAGAGTATAGAACACAAACTCAGCATGGACATAAAAAGATAGTAGCCAGCAAACCAACAATAAACCGAAATAGAAAACTTACTTAGATGAAGGAGCAGTGATCAGCTATAAATTATAAAAAAGATCTATTGAAAGATAGAGGAGTTCTAAATTTGTTAGTGAGGTTAAATTTGAAAAATATCCTTGTCTTTACTCTTAATCATTAAACAGAAGATTTGAGCAAGAAGAGTCCCTGAGGATAAATATTTAGCTTAGCAGAGGAAAATATTGGGAAAAAATTTATTTAATAAATTATTGCATCTCAAATAGATACTTTAAAGGAAATCTTAAATTTGATTGAATTCTGACAAAATATATCAAAATTCAAAAGTTAAGCTTTTTAATTGTCCGACAGAAAATATATTCTTCATTTTCTATCAGAATTTTAAATATGAACAAAATGTGTTGAATTTTTAGACTTAATACGATTATGATTAAACTAAATATATTGTGTAGAGGACAAAATAATTGATATTGATGGATTTTAATATTTATATAAGCCAATAAGGATAGGTTTAAATGGAGCTAAATAAAGTGAAGGACTACTTTAAATAAGTCTATTAGACATATTGCAGAACTTAGAATAAGTGTCCTGCTCAGTCTAATTTTGAGAAATACTGTTCAAACTCCTGTTAACTTACATAAAGCTTAAATATGAAAGAAATGAGCATTATAAAAGTTAATAAGATAAGGAAATTATCAGACAATACAGTAAACTAGTTTGGTTTATGTCAAGTTATATTTTTTTACACTCTAAAAAATAAATAATTTGTTAGACTAAGGATTGATTGACCTGTATGTGCCTTAGACATTTTATTGAAACTTATAAAATTAATAAGATATAGATAAGCAGTTTAATATAATTTATAAATCAAGTAAAAAAATGTTAGAGAGCTAAAATATCTGCATCTACATCTGTTTCTTAATAATAAGCTTGCAGGATTCTGTGTTATGCTACTAAACTTGCGCCAAGTACTTATTTCCTCATAAATATAATTTTATCATTCTCTTGGTGGCACAACTTTAGATAATTTGAAAATTATTTTATTCTATTTTTAAATTATAGTTTTTTTTTAATAAAAAAATGTTGAGAGATAACAATCAACTACCAACACATCATCATGGATATTACCATGGTGCAGGATTGTATTATGGCTTAACCAGCTTAGAACCATGGGTTCACACAATATGAAATTCCATTTTAAATTTAAAAAAAAACAAAACATTTTAAGCTATAAATTAGCTGGCGAGGAGCCTCTCAAGCACATGTTTATTCGATTTATTTAAATAATACTTTAAATATTGATCAAATCTCTGAAAATTGTTTTTTAGTGCTATAAAGATTTTGCTTATTAAAGAATATTGTTTATTTATAAGATTTTTAGTGTGCTTTTCGTGAGAAAGCTAAGAGGTATATTTTTAACATATTTTCCTTGGAGTTTTTATTTTTAAGATGTGTTTTTCTAAGAAAAAATAGATTTCAGATTGTGTGTCGCTTGCTGACAGCCATGGTGATACACTCTACACTAAGGTTAAAGTCTTTTCGCTATAGTGTTAACTACCAACATATTTTTTACTATTGTTTTCAATTATTATGAAATTCTTGTACTAATTTATAGACAATATTTTGGATTTTTTTAAACTGTAGTTTTTTGTACAATATTTAATGATTATGTTGTTAATTATAGGAAGTGTTAGAAAAATTAGGATGGACATTAAAATGTTTCCAACAACTTACATTATTTTAAACAAAAAAAATTTCAAAATTATAATTATTAAATTTGGAAATTCATCCATTTTGAGAAGAATTCCATTATATTTTTAATAGAATTCGCTTTCTCCAGATTATTTAACTTGAATTGATTAATTTACTTAATTAATTGAACTTTGATTTCAAGTAAGATAATTATCCAATTTCCATTTTCGAAATAGAAAATCATTATCCTTAAATATTTATAACTGGAGATACCTCAATAACTGGGATAGATTCTTTCACTGATCTAATTAAATGTTTTATAAATTGCGATTTCTGGTGTGACATATGACTCAGGGCTGTCCTCTTATGCAAGCACATTAATTTATAATTAACATCTTAAGGAGCCCCCTTCATTGCTATGATAGAGCCAGGAAATTAAATTATAAATATTTAAAGCAAATTGATTAAGTTTAAAATTTTTTTAATTCTGAAAAAATGGCTTAAGTTGACTTATTAAAGCAGATTTATAATTAAGAACATTTTTAAAAATAAAATAAAATAAAAGTGAAATACTTATGCATGGTCAAAAGTCTATTAGTGAGCTGATGATGTGTTAATTATTTTAATGCATTTATCATGGTTAGATTTTCTAAATCAGGAGACAAGGTTGTAATATTTATTTTATTTGTTGTAGTCCTCAATCAAACTACTTTAAATTATAAAAATTATATTCTTATTGAATAAATTTAAATGAATAAAATAAACTAGTCTACCTCAGTTAATTTAAAAAGTTTTATTTTGAAAAATATATTGCTTAAATATATAAACAAGTATACAGCCTTCAAATTAATATGAAAAGATTATAAATTTATAAAAAATAAAATAAATAAAAATAAATCAATAAATATCAAATAAAAGCAATTTTAAATTATCTTAAAATAGAAAGCAATAGTTTAGTAAGTAAAATTTTACATCTTAAAAGTAAAAAAGAGCATAAAAATTTAATATTTTATTGGTTGGCATTTCTTTTTAAATTTTTCATTTAAATCAAGACATGCATCAAATTATTGATGAATATATGTTTAGAGTACGATCAAAGATCAGAATAGAATATCTTTTAAATAAATAATTTCAGACTGTGAAATTTTGTCAATTAGAGAAAAAGACAGTTTTTAAAAATTTAATTTTAAATTAATTAATTTAAGATAAAAATAAAATTTAATTAAATTGTGTTAAAAATAATTAGAGGTTTGAATGCAGTTTCTCCTATGTGGTATATAATACTTTTGGCTTCAACCGGAGATATATATTCATCCTAGAAATCAAATACAAAATTAATTATTGATATAGATTTATGAGTTTAGATTTTTGCAACATGAAATAAATCAATTATAACTCAAATTGTAACACTAAAATTTATTCGAGTTAATAGTTATATTATAGTTTTTAATTTACTCTTCATAAAGAATTTGCACACCACTCAAGATTAATTTTAGAATAAATATAAAGAATTATATAGCTCAAGATATAGCCAATTGATTTGCGAGAATGTTTAATGAGTTATTAAAGTTCTAGATTCTTAGTTAAATTTTTATTATTTTTCATTAGCTAGTGACATATCAATTATATTAATAAAATATTTGGTTTTAATCATCGGATTCTTCTGTCTATCCATACTAATTTAGTTCAAAATATATTTAAAATTTATGATTAGATAAATTACTATCCCTCAGCTAAATAAGATGGCAGTTTAATTGTCTCATAAAAAAACCTGTTCTATGTTCACTAAAAGTTATAATAAATTTCAATTTTAACTAACTCGTTATCTCTTCTTAGAAAATAAAAATAACAGTGTTAGAGATCTTTATTTTAATCTTTGTTCAATTGCGGCATTATTTTTAATGACTAAATGCTCCCTTGAAATTTGGCAAGAATATTGTAATATTAGAATTGAATGTTAAAAATTTTCCAGAAACCAATTTAATTCAATCAATCAATTAATTAAATATATATATACCCGAATTAATCAATCAATTAAATCAATCATTATATGACCACT
>JAJKFJ010014348.1:0-11120 GCA_027382625.1 Tetmemena sp. SeJ-2015 | reverse complement strand
ACTAGGTGAGTCAAAGTGCTTACATCTTCTATTTATTTTTGCTGTGAACCCAGGAGGCATTCCATAAGATTGGTTTTAGGATCCCAACTTCTCAGTGATTTACAAAAACCCCAAGGGGAGTGAATTCTATTTAAGTATTTATCTTGAGAATAATTCATGGATCAGGCAGACTAGGAAGATGAGTAGATCTATGAGTCTAGGATACTAGACACCCCTCTCATAGATTTAAAACAGTTGATATTAATTAAATAGGTGAGAGCTCCAGAAATGGAAAGGGAAACACTTAGCCTATGTAATAAAAACAGCAGATCACGAACTTGAAAAGCTAAGTTCATAATTAAGACAGAATCAAAAGTTAATAGCAAGCAAGATCTAGACACCCACTTCATTAGAATGTGAGAGAGGAAAATTTGAATAAGTATATTGGATTTAATTATATCATACAAATTTGTTGAATGAGAACGGCCCAGAGGAATAATAGAGAGCTCCTAGATAAGTTAATAAAGCGGATCCTTATTCAGCATATTAGGAAGGAAACAACAAGCACGCCAAGAGCATAGCTCCATCTGAACTGGATCTCTACTAAATGTAGTAAGTACTGAGTTCAGGTTAAGGTTTTGTGGAGGAATACCATCCTAATTCAGAGCTTGACATCGGTACTATACATTAACGCTCCCATTCTTATAATAAAGACTAATCCATTTCATTTTGAAAAAAATCATTTTTGTAATCTTCAAAAGCTATAAACTAGAATCTTGACTTCGAGGAAGGGAGAGGAGACTTCAACACTCTGAATAAAGACTCAGAAGGTGATGGGTTCATTCCCAATATCAAGCAAGTAGATTTCACATTTTAGTGCACTTTTTATCTTTCTTCAAACAAGGAGTCCATAAAGTACAATCTCTACACCTTAATCAATTAATCTTAAAAATAATCCATTAAGTTTCTACTACTGATTTTCCATTAATTTAATTTTGGATGAATGACATGGATCTTTTGAAGCCTATGACTTAGGAAAGAAATAGAAAGAAGAGTTCTAGAGGTGGAAACAACCATTCTAAGCTAGAAATAAAGGGAGGTCAGGAGCAAATATCCTAATCCAGGTTGAATGATATCTTCATGGGTAGAAACCTTGACAACTCTATTTTCAAAGTCAATAAGGATCTAGATGAGTCAAATTATATGAATAAGTAAAGTTTAGATTCACCTTATTGATTTAGATTGATGCTTAAATATTTATACGTAAAGATATTAACATCCGAAATCCAGAAGTAAATTTTTCCTTTGAATTCAGAAAATTCATTAAAATAATAAAAAATGAAAAGAGGGTTTCTTTAAAAGAATAAATTAAAAATTCAGCTTAAAAAATTTTAAAGGTTAAATTTGGAGGATTATCATTATGATGAGGATCAGAAATGGAATAGTTTTTATTTAAATGAAAGAATAATGTATATTTTTGAATAACTCTTGCCATTTAATTTCATTAGATTTCCTTTATATTCTAAAAATATTGATATATTTATAATTGAGTCTGAGATCTATAAGAAGATAACCAACGATATAAATGAGAAGCCAACTTGGGATGACAAGAGAGCGAGAATGCTGATTTCATTATAAAGTTATGAGTTTAAATTTGAATTATGATCTTGGGAAAGTTACAGGACGTTAGAGCGAAACAAGAAGGCGAGAAGAATGACTTCCTCATGGTAGTAGAGAAATTACCTATTGAGAGAGTAGATGATATTGAGGGGAGATTTAAAACAATCTAGCAGCTTGCTTGTCTTATAAGAATCAATGTCAGCAGTCTTTGCTTTTACATCATCAAAACAAAGATATTCGAAGCCATTTCACTCATGGTCATTCATAATTTATACCGCTTGAATTTGTATTAATGATTAAGGAATGCAAATTATCTCAAACAGTGTGTTCTTAGCTATTGAGGACCCAACTAGTGATACCCCTGCTTCTTATTAAGGCTTTCTGGACACTATGTTCTTAACTCTCTACACAATTGAAATGTCATTCAAGATCATCGGTCTCGGTTTTAATTTATTATCTATCATAATTCTTTTTAAAAAGTAGTTTCCTATTTAATAGAGGAGCTTACTTAAGAGATGCTTGGATTGAGATAATAATTCTAAAGATTTTATTATTTAGCTTGGAACGCTCTTGATTTTTTGATTGTGGTAACAGCCTACATTAATTGAATTAATTTGAATTGAATTTATTTTCCCAGAAAAAAGAATATTTGTTGATTCCACTTATCATTAACAGTGGAGGAGTGAACCTCTCTGGTCTGAGAGCATTCAGAGTCCTGAGACCTCTTAAGTCTATTTCCAGTATTGCTTTAAACATAGATAATAAATTTTATAGTAAATTGACTTATAATGGAAAGTTTAATAGTTTGGCATTTGAAATTTATTTGCTGGTCTAAAAGTAATCGTGTCTGCTCTTTTGAGTTCCCTTCCACTGCTCAGAGACACCATTATCGTACTGGTGTTCTTCTTCTTTATTTTCGCTAAAATTAAATTGAGATAGCATGCTTTTCGCAATTGCTGGGCTTTAGCTTTTCACCGGCTATTTGAAAAACCGTTGCGTGAATGTGGAAACTGGATTGCCTGACAGCAGTGACATGTTTTGCGGCTACATCGATTGCAGGCCTGGCTACTTCTGCGGAAAGCGCATGGCTGATATGGACTTTGACATCTAATAAAAGTATCCTTTCATAAATATTTATTGATTGACTAGAAAAATTTCAATAACGTCTTCTATTCACAATGTATGGTACATGTGTTTTATTCACTGATGATTGTGTTCACTTCTGTGACTTTAGAGGGGTGGACGAGCACAATGTACGCAATCTCTCAATCTTTCACCAACCTTTCAATAATCTACTTCGTGCCTATGGTGTTCATCGGAGGATTCTTCCTCATGAACCTCACTCTCGCAGTTATCCAGAGTAAGTTCACAGCCATGCATGAGGCAAAAGCCAAAGAGAAAAGCTTAGGACTCATTCATAAGAAAGTCCAAGAGCCATTAACAATTTAGCTATATTTTTCAATTAAGAGCTAGACTTCGTAACATACGATCACTTAGATGATGCAGGTCAAAGCAAGAAGAAGTAGGCTGAGCTAGATGTGAGGAACAAGATCATTAGAAAGTTAAAAAGCATTCAATAAATATTATTCGCATCTACATAATATACGTTAGTATATTTGAAAGTGGAGGATGATTCTCTTCATTAAAGAGCGAATAAGATACAACATCAAGCTATACAAGTCAAAGAAGAAGAACCCAAATGACACCACCCAAAATAATAACAAGAGAGATAGAACCAATACAATTAGCACTGGTCTGGAGAATGGACACTCAAATGGCAATGGTGGCATTGACTATGGCTAATTCTTTAGTGGTGGACTCCTGGGTAACCATGGAGATCTAAAACATTAATGCACTATTTATCATCTTAATATTATCTTCGGCCAGCGAATGAATCTAACCTTAACAAAATGATATTATTTAAGATTTGCTTAACAATTCGCAGGATGCAATTGAGATGGATACCTAGCAATCTCATAAGCATATTATGTTTACAAGTTCTACTTTTGTAGTTCATAGGATGCTGATGACTTCATCTCAGTCTTAGAATTAATAACTCCTTCCTCATTATTTATAATTTTGCGGTCTTTTCATTCTAGGAACATGCTACATTAGGAGATCTAATTACTTCCACTTTCCAACGATGAGAGGCCAGCGAAGTAACACACCCAAGGTCCAAATAAATTCAACACTCAAAATTTCAGACTTCTCGACCAAGAAGCAATTGCTGAGGATGATGATGAATATAAGACTGAGTCACTCTAAAATAAGTTTCTGAAGTAAATTTACTGTGAATGAGTTTAGCAACATCATAGCGAGCAACAAACATTTTGGGGGGAAGCACAAGAATAAGAGAGGCGAGAGTAACGGCAGTCGCTCAACTCCAAAGTCTAACGCGAATGAGGACATCAGACGCTCCTCCTCAAGGAGCTCATTGCTAACATAGAAAGAAATATACTTTTAACAGATTTGGCTTTTTCTTTCCTTTTCAAAATTTAGCAATAAACTTCCAAAATTAGATTCAGTTTTTGCAATAGAACATGCTGTAGTAGTAGAAGTCACCTCTCACCAATCAGATAGCAATATCCTCACCTGGAAAGTCAGTGAAGTTACTTGGCATGCAAAGTTTTAAGCGAAGAGGAGAAAGCCACACTTCAGATCGTCCTCTGTTAAAGAAAAAAGACACATCAGAGAAATTGCAATAAATTGATTATCATAAATGATGAGAGATGGCCTTGCTCAGTAAAAGTCCCACAAATAAGAAGGGCTCAAACTTGAACACCTAACGCCAAAGCTCTTCGAAGGGGCTTCTTAATAAAAAGCTTTCAAACAGCAACAATGGGAACCCCAGCGTTCAAATAGATGAACAATTCTTCTTGGACTTTATCAATCACGATTTAGAGGTTCTGGAGCAGGCTTTTACTGAGAAGTAGTTGAAGGATTTTGCAGCTAGACTTGAACATGAGGATCCTGAGTTGATTAGCGCAATTGGGAACAGCAATATGCTTATGGTGGAAGCAGGTGAAGAGGAGCTAGATAGAATGGGAGGACATCAGTTCTCAGAGATCTCTATAGTTACAGACGACTATAATAGCAGGTACCCTTAGAATAATAGAATCAATGATGATGACCAAGACGATAAATAATTAACTACTTATATAGTGTGTGTGTGACATAGTAATTATTATAGGTTTTGATAAGAACACATCTCCTTATACAACTACAACTGGCTTGTTTGCTAAATCAGGCAACAACTATCATAGACAAAGATCAAAGAACACTAACAACTTTTTCATGAGCTAGGATCTTAGTATATCTCAAGACGAGTATGATTCCAGCAGAACAGATGGTAAAAGTTAAATTTTATGATCAACTTAAGAAGGGAGAATATGGCCCACGCGAAGGAGGGAAGAGGTATCATAATAAGATGGACTTATAGTCCCCAGGAACTTATCAAAGCATTGGTGTATAAAAAAGTAATCTTCATTAAAAATAAGCATGTCGAATGATGGCCTTACCAATGGTGAGATAGTTCCTCTAGCTAGACAGGGAACAGACACAGAAACTGTAAAAAATAAGCATATTGGAGGCATGAATGGCAATCAGAGCAGAGGCAAAAAGTTTGCTGAATCTACTGCTACTCATAACATTTATGGAAACCTTTCTCAAAGTAATATTACTGCCTTCAACCTAAAAATGACTTTTATGATTGAGCTCTATAAAAAATAATTTTGAACCAAAACGGAACCATCCTCTTTCAAGGAATTTTTTTTATGTTTATTCATTTTTAAATCCACTCAGATGCACAATTGGTTCATTCTCGTACCACCAAGGATAATGGAAAGAAGTCACTAATGGCTAAAAATTTAGCTAGATTTAGATTAATCTAAATGTGAATGGGAAGTAGCAAAGTGATTCCCTTTGATACTGTTCCTTCTATGAACAGACACCAGAGAAAGAGATTTGGAGCAGGAACTGTGGGCAACGCAGATGAGATTCCACTAGACTAATCAGTCCTTAACTCTCGTTTCCTCATCAGTGAGTATCTGCAAAAGCACTAGAAGATTTACTTGATCAAGGAGATGTTTAACTTTGAATAGCAGACCAATGATATTTTCGAATAGAGAGAAGCAAAGCATAAGGAACAGGTCAGGCTATAAAAGATGAATGATGCAACAGACTATAACAGAAGTCCTATAGGATAGGGAAGGCTTAGAGTTTTTCTTTTACTGTAACTTCATTTTACTCCTCGTCTTTAATTTTGAGGCTAGCATTCTTACGCAGGAAAATAAAACCGTATTAGAGGAAAGTGTTCTTCCAAGCGAAGGAATACAAAGCGGACGAAAGCCAGATGGAGTATCTGCATCACCTAGGAATGGAAGGAAATGAATTGATTGGCCTTATTAGAGAGCAGTTTAACGAGCCATATATCACGAACACATATGTGACTGGCACTCTCTCCATTGCAATTCATGACAAGAAAGACTATCGAACTAATCGCACCAGGAAAATTTAAAACGTCGCTTACAAGTAAGACGAAGATGAGTAATCTAGTTAATTTATTTCAAAATTTGGTGAGGAGGATCTTGAGGAATCCATTAACTAAAGCTACAGCATCATGCAAGGAGGAAGTCTTTATTTTTATTTGTGGAAATCCAAGCGTCACAAACAACAGCATTATTTTTTTAAACAGTATAAATGCTAGCGCATACATGAGGAAACTAAAAACTGTACACTCATAACCCAGATATTAACATAGTAAATCTGAGGGAAATTGTTATAAATTTTTCCTACAAAAAATTAAGAGATTAAGTTTAATTCTTCTAGCCGTTTATCTAAAGTATTTTGCGAAAACTTTTATTTAACTTCTTTCCATATTTTTTTAGTTTTCAGGGCTTTCCCTCCTAGCTAAGTGTTATTCTTTATTAGTCCCACTAGAAGAGAGCTTGAATCTCTAGCAAATAATTAATTTTACTATATTTACCTTTACATATTATTAGACATAATTACTTTTAGTTTTAAATGATTTGATGTGGTTTCTTATTAAATTTTCTCTTTAACTATTTAAATTTTTTATGATTAATTTTGACTAATTTTGATGGGTTATACTCTCAATCGAAGGCTGTTTATTATTTAAGCCTAAGTCAGTTATGAAGATTCTAGGGGCAGAGCAGCAACTGATATAGGACATAAAGTCGCACTTGTTCTTGCAGACAACTCAAAACAGAATACTTTCCAAGTCCAAGAAGAAGACAAACTCAATGAGCAACTCTCTCCGCTCCTAACTCAGAAAAATAAATAAGAGCACCATGCAGACCACTGCTGGAGTCATTGACTCTTCCGCTAAGAGACAACTCTTGCTGTAAAAGGCAGCTGCCAAAGACCCTAAGCTACAGAGGAAACTCATTCTCAATGGCTTGAATAGAGATGCACACAGAAGTATGATATTTAGACCTGTGGTGACCAAGCGTAAGAACAGACTCACTCCAGACGATATTCTCGCTTGTCCCAGCATTTACAATAAATAGAGCATAATTTTAAAATTATGGGCAAGATTAATTATTAATGTGGCTTTTTAAGTAAAGATTTCCTTACTCTTTATCCCATTTTAGTTGAAAATTGCTGAAAAGTATCGTTAATCATTAAAAAGTGGAATTATAATTACATTAGTAGCCTAGAAGTGCAAAATTAGAGCAGGAATAATTATGAAAAAAGTAATCCAAACAAATCATTTAAAAGAATTAATTAATAATAAAAGCTCATCCATGAGATATAATAAGTATAAATTAAACGCTTTAAAGTCCAAAAATACACTTTTAAAACTAGAAAATCTATACCATTAATTCAAACACTAATATATGACTTACTCAAATTGATTTATAATAAGTGAATTATTAAATTGAAGGTATGCTTGAAATTTCAGAAGAGGAGGATGAAAAGGACGATGACGAAGAGGAGGAAAGCTCTGACGATGATGAGATCAATGCCATAAAGGATGATTTCATTGATTGGCCAATCGACTGCCGCGTTGAAGTACTCAAGTCAAAAAAGAATGCTCTCTCCAGTAAAAAGAATACAGTTTGAAAATTATCGCTATACTTCTCTTAAATTATTAGTTCAGTGGTCTGGCCAGGATGTGCTTACTGATTTCGACCCAGATAACTACTCCAGCGCTATCTTTAGTATGAGTTTGATTCGCATTTGGCCGAAGGGACCTTACGGATGGTGGAAGCAATTTTAAATTCCTATTAAGCGTTTTGTGAAAGGGCCCGTATTTGATAACTTCATGACCTTGTCTGTATTCATCAACACTATAGCTTCTGTTTAATCTCAAAATTAAAAAGCATGCTTATAAGTAGCACTTGCTATGGATAGATATGGCTTAATTATAAGCAATCTCTCATTTAATAGCAATTTAAGGCATAGATCCTGATACTTAGGCGTCCTTGCAAACAATGAACACTGTCTTTCTCAAAGAATAAAAGAACTAAATAAAGTTGTTGTTAGTCTTTACTTGGATATTTATGGTGGAGTTAGGCTCGAAGCTTTTAGGATTGGGGCCTATAAAATACTTCAAAGACCGAATGAATTATCTTGACTGCATGGTGGTCATCCTCTCTATTAACTTAAAGTATGCTATCCTCCATTCTTTATTCTTTGCTATGATAAACATCTTTTGATATTTTGATTGTGGAGATGACCCTAAGTGGAAGCTCAAACCTATCAGCTTTCCGTTCCATAAGAATCTTCAGAACTTTCAGAGTGTTGAGAGTTGCGAGACTTCTGCGCTCTATGTAGTCTATGCAGGCAATTTTAGGTGTGCTAGTCAGGTCCATGGATTCCTTCATTTACCTGGCGTTGCTCACTTTCATATACTTATAATTAAAATTTGCATGCTCTTAATGCTGTTCGTGTTCATTTACGCACTTCTAGGCATGCAACTATACTCAAAATAGATAGCGCTTCTATCTATCTTTATTTAAGAAATATTATACGGAGGCAACTACAACTTCACAGCCAACTACGCAGACCCACCGGGCATCCCCAGAACCAACTTCAACAATTTCAACTCTGCATTCTTCTTATTAGATAATTATTATTCTTGACTGTGTTCTAAGTCTTGACTCTGGAGAACTGGCCTGACTTGCTCTACGATGCTTTGCGAAGTGGAGTATCTCAGCCCATCATAAATTAAGGATTTAATTAATCACTATCGCTTATTTCGTGTCGTGGGTGTTCTTGGGCAACTTCATGCTACTGAACTTATTCTTAGCTATCTTGCTCGACTCCTTCACTTAGGACTCCACCTCAAAGAGCCATGAAGAAGAACTCATCCATGCCCTTATATGTTATTATATAAACTTGATGACAAGTAGAAGTGGAAGAAGCACCTTAACGAGTTAGAAGAGCTGGAAGGAAAGGAACTCATTGAGTTTTATCAAGAGGCTTAAGATTAACATTTATTATAGCAAAGAATATTATTAAAATATGTTAATGAATAAAATGGGAAATGTTCAATTCAACAATTGATCTTAATTTCCATAATAGTGATGCTTATATATGAATATAATGCATCCCTCATTTCAAACCATTGTTTAATTTAAGTTAATTAATTAACTTCTATCTAAAGTTATTAAATTTTTATAGATATAATATATTACAAATTCTTTATAGATGACTGAACAATTCAACAGAAAAAATAAATAAGTGTGATCCAGATTATTATTAATCTTTTTATCTCAAAAAGTTCTCTTTTATATCAATAAGATATCTTAATAAAGATGAGGGCAATCTTTATGTTTGTGATTATTTTGCCTATCATCTTATTTGAGTGTGAATGATGGGAAGCAAGGAGGACTAGGTGGAGGAAAAAAGAAGAAGAAAAAGAAGAAGGACGAGAATATGCTAGATGAGAGCTTTGAATTTACTAAAGATATACTCACAAAGAAGAAAACTACTAAGAAAAAGAAAATTGACTTTGACGGGGTCGAGTGCGAGAACAGTCTTTACTTCCTCACGAAGAAAAACAAGCTCAGAATCTTCCTCTATAGGATGCTCACCAATAACGGATTCGAAACATTCATCCTCTTCCTCATTCAAATAAATACTACCCTTATAAGTTCATTTGAAAGTTGTTTATGTTGTGCACTTTTATAATTGTCTTCTCCTCTATCAAACTTAGTATAAATAAACTTGTGGTAGACAGTTACATATTTGACTGGCCTGAGGATGCGCCTATTGTGGTTGCTTCTAATAGAATAGATTACTTCTTCACTGGTGTTTTCGCTCTGGAAAGTGCACTTAAATCTTTAGCGTTCGGCTTTGTTTAGGATAAAGGAAGCTACCTGAAATATCAAAATATTTATTGAATGAATGACTTTCGATACCTGAGAGAAGCTTGGTCACAGCTTAAATTTGTAATAAACTATTAATAAAATTGACCTGTTTAAAAGACTCGTAAATTATTTGAGCTTGACTTCTTTATTGTTTGCACTTCTTTGATTGATGCCTCCTTTGAGAGCGTAAACCTCCCCATTATTAAGATTCTCCGTCTTCTAAGAACTTTGAGACCTTTGCGTTTCATTTCCCACAATTCTGGCATGAAGACTATCGTCGTCGCCTTAGTAGGATCAGTATCAGGAATTATTAATGTGCTCATTCAATCTATTCTATTATTTTCATTATAAACTAGCATCTTTAATAAGATTGTGGTGTTTGTGGTATGGATGATGTTGCTTTAAATTCAATTACCTTTCCTTAATGAACTTTACGTTTTAATGTTTGGTATTTTGGCAGTGAATTTCTTTGGAGGAAAGCTTTAGTACTGCACGGAGGGAGAATTCATATATCGCAACAAGGTCGAGTGTCTTAGAAACAGAGGCATGTGGAAAACTAGGGACTACAACTTTGATAACCTAGGTACTGCTATGATCACTTTGTTTGCACTTGCTACTCTTGAGGATTACCTATAAATTGATTTATTTGCACTATTGATTGGCCAGACACGATGTACAATACCATCTATGCAACTGGAATCGAGTCAGGTCCTTAGATAAACGCAACCCCAGCTAATGGCTATTTCTTCGTCGTCTATATCCTCATTGGAAGTTATCATTTCCATTATCCACTCTTTCTAATAGTCAACAAATATTTTGTTACCTGTTCCTTAACCTATTCGTTTTATCATTACTAGAAATTTTTCTTTGGCAAAAATTAGTTGTAAATTCGTTGGTGTTATCTTCAAAGAGTTTGTGGAGGCTCAAGAGGAGGAGAAGGCAAGTATGATGCTCAAAGACAATCAGATGCGCTGGGTGGATATGATGAAGATGATAGCAAACTCAAATCCAGACTTCGAAACTACCAATAGGCCTAAGCAAAAATGGAGGGCCATCATTCAAACCCCAAAACCCCATAATATGATAAGAAAGTGAAAATAAGTTGTGTATAATTAATTTCTTTATTAATACTTATAATCATGCTAAATTTTAACCCTAAACAGGCAATCTAAAGTCTTCTAGGAA
>JAJKFJ010014343.1:0-11120 GCA_027382625.1 Tetmemena sp. SeJ-2015 | reverse complement strand
CTATTGCAGCTGACTAATTAAGCTAACTGTGAGCATGTGGTTCTTATTGATTGATGTTACTCCTGTAACCCATGAGCCCACTTTCATTCAAGCGAGACTCTTTACTCCTCCTCATTTAGGAGCTGTTGTCATTATTTCCCTATTTCACGTCTTTGTTAGTGTGAAGTTTGTGACTCTTGTGGAGTTCAAATATGAAATTATTCTTTTCAATGAAGTCCTCTCTCAAATACTGCTTCACATACTTAAAAATAAGCGTATAATCATTTAAAATGTGCATATTTATTACTTGGTCTCCTTTTAGTAGAGCTCGTCTATCATAGACTTCAACTTGCTGCTTTGAGGGAACATTAACCGTCTGGCAAACTCCTGCCTTTCATCTTCATTAAGCGAGTATATCTGCTTCAGTCTATCTTAGTCTAGCTTCAAAGCCTGGACCACACTTCCTACATTAGTTATTAGTGTTTGGGGATTTTCAATACCCAGTTAAAGTATGGGCTAAAGGTTCTAAGCATGTGCGGTTGAGGATTTTCCCAAAGCAGATGGATTTACTGTTGATATTAAATTACAATTACTCATCAATTCTTCAATATAGTAGAGAATCTAAAAGAAAATCGGGGGTAAGGAGTATAAAATAAAGGGGAGAAGGAGGGGGTTGGAGGAGTCCGGGTGGCCAACTGGCAACGGTCGGGAATAGAAATAATCTAAATCGGGTTCGAATCTCATTAAAGACAATAATTTAAAATAATTACGCAATTAGGCAAATATCTGATAAGTCCTAAAGGATATCCTGAAATCCAGCTAAAATGTCATAAAAAATCTCGAGTCATTCTAGCATCCCTCTGTACATTGCAATTCGATAGCAGACTAAAAATGGAATGGATTGAGAGAATAGAAGAACACCAATGTGGTGGAAATATCAAAATTCAAATCAAACAATATAACAGTAAAACCTCCATTACCAAAATGTAATTCCAGTAATAGTAAAAATAATCAGATTTAAGATAATGTCATAATTAATAAGGGCTTAGGGGTTATTTTAATCTCTTTTTTTGATGATTGTCGATTTTCTTTTAGATTCTCTACTATAATATAATGATACAGGCTGTTAATGACCTTCTTATTGAGTATACATTTTCTTTTCAAAAGCAGAAACTAAGGATTCCTAAGAAGGTTGACTCTTGGCCTGAAGTTGATGCTTCTCATTTTGTGAAAGCTTTGGCTGAATTTAGTAACCACCTGCATGATTAGGAGGCCTTCTTTTAGCCTGAGGGAAGTTCTTACTCAACATAAGCTAAAATAAAACACTTTAGCTGTTCTGAGTCAGACCCTGCTCCTGAATAGTAGGGATCATGATTAGTTGGGATATTTGGCTGGTTTGTGTTTAGTTAGGACATCTAAGACATCATGATCATCTGCTGGTCCAAGTATACCTAATTAGCTAGTTACTTCTGTAGCATATATTAGTATGCCAGTTCATCTGGCAGAGATGACAACTGCGATTTTGTAACTTTCTATTTTCCAAACAAAATGGAAAACTAGTTCATTTATGAGAATAAAAACATCTCAGAGGGATCAACTTTTTGCAAACTGATCTACTGCTTAATGATTCTACCATCCTTATCGCGAATTACTGAACCATCATTCAGATAAGCTAATCTCTAAGGACTAACAAACTTATTGTTCTCCACGTTCATCAAATCTGAGTTCGCATTTAAATCAAAATGTCTTTCTCTTCAATAAAGTATGTTTTATTTTGCCTGATGTCTGTCTTGATCATGTTGTCATAAAAGCCTCCTCTTTTTGTCTCCTCGTTGGAGTTCAAATTTATCACATACTTAGATTATTCAAAGTCTTGAGAAGTGCTCTCCATCTAATACTAGCTATTCTATAGTAAGGGCTATGGCTGAAGATGGACCTATCCTATTGGCAAGTTATTATGACTCAGGATTTGCTGCTGTTCAGCTTTCTCTCTTAACATCATAAATTTAAACTCTTTTAACTGTAAGCTAAAATCATCTATGACTTCGCATCATCTATATTCTTTTAAGTAAGTGCGACACTCTTGTTTTCATTCCTGGCTACTGAGCTTTAGGACTTTGCAAACTTAGCAGTCTTACTAATTTCTGACTTCCCAGGTGAGTTAGCATTTCTGGTTTAGTGAAGAGTTGCGTTTCCATACATAGGAGCAGCAGCTGCGTCCTCGATTGTATCTCCTTGGCTTATAGTTTGATCTTAAAGGCTGTGCTCTTGAGCGCCAATCAGATTTGTAAGTTGAGGAGCTCCGCCAGTCGACTACAGTGAATTTTGCAATACTATTTCTTTGCCAATTTCGGATCCAGCTAAATGCTGACGCCCTTCTCTAGATTTGGCTCTAAACTCAACGCTTATCAATCTTTGAGCTGCTGCTTATTTCCCTCCTTCGGTGCTGTTTAGACTTGCAAACTGTGGGAAATTTTGAGTATCCTTAGCTGCGCCACCACTTCCACTAAAAGTATCCTGTCTTGATTATCTCAAAGTCCCCAGTTGCCCTTCAGCTGTACCTGGTACGTTTAAGTTTTGGACAGCAAATTAGCTTTTCAAAAATTTATAATATGATGAAATTAATCTATGTATACTAGCTTAAGTGCAACTAGTTTTAAACTCCATCTAGAGAACTATGATTACTCCTCAACTCGATAAACTTAAATAAAAAAATGAGTGTGATAGTGCCTTAGTTCTTACCCATGGAAAAGGTATGATGAATAGATTGAACAGTCTCTAAATTCCTCTTCTATCCCTCTTCTCTCACTTCTTAAAAGACCTCTTCTGCTTTCGGGAGATAGTCTGCTAGGTTCTGCTGATAAGTAGAGCCAGCCCCTTGAATGGATTCTTCATATTCCTGTTCTTGCTCATCAACCTAGCTGTACTGAATAGGCTGTTGCATTAGCTTTATAGGGAAAAGCCTGTGCTTGCTCCTTAGCTTTCGAAGGAGAGGGTGAAGGAAGCTCTATGAAGTAAACTTTGTGTGTATAATCTTCATAGTATCACTGACTGTGTTATTAGACTGAGTTAAAGTACGGAAGGAAGTCAGTATTTAGTTATCGATGCCTTTTGTGAGCAGCACTTTGTCAAAAGGATCCTGATACTTGTAGCTTTTCTTCTGCTCTGCTTTAAACTCATCTGTCTTATTAAAAGAGGACTTACAAATTAAATTGTCTTCTCCTCGCCCTCTAAGTCAGACATGGGCTGATGATTTGTCAGGTCGGAAAGATAGCCATCATTCAAAAGCACCATTTACTACTCTTGGTGTTATTACTGCGATTGCAAGTTAGATATATCTCTAGGTACATACAAATAATATTCTACAAAATAAAAATATGATTCATTAGCCTTGACTCCTTGTTTCTGACTAGCTGAGTTAAGCAGATAATTCATGAACTCTGGATTGAGACTGATGATATTCTCTTTCAAGTGCTCCTTGCCTCCTACATCCTCCTCTCTATTCAGAAATATGGTGAAGCGAGGGAACTTCTTGAATCTCTTTGGCGACCAGGCTTTTCTCTTTAAAATCTCGTATTCCATAATCTGGGCTTGAAACTCTTGAGTTGCTATATCTAAGGGATATTCTTGCGCTGATAGATAACCTCCCTCCTACTACTGAGCTATTATTGAGTTTCTTTGCTTTTTCTCACCTTGGTTTTGAATTTTCTCCTTCATAACTTTATCTACCAAAGTGGTTCTTCGATTTGCAAGAACGGGAACGAGATGAGAATGTGAAACTGTTTGTAGATTAGGGAGGTTGGCAGTTGCTTAAGTTTGGATAGCTGGGTTAGTAAGAGAGACGGTGCTCTCGTGTGGCTGCTGGAAGATAATTTCATTTTGAGTGAGTCTTGGACTTATCTTCTGGTCTTTTTATTGCTTATCTCCGCGTCGGATGAAAGAAACCTTCTGAATCTACTAGGGCTTTTACTAGGAGACGTCTGTGATATTTTCAATAAATGATTTATTCAAAATATGAACTAATTTTCATTAGAGTTCCCTCTACTCAAATTACTCCCAAACCCATTTTGAGTCCTTCTTAGAGCTTCATCTATCTTTTGGGAAATTTCATCCACTTCTTACTATTGCTGCTAGGAGAAACCAAACTCATTGTGTGAGGGTTGGTTCAAAATAGACTCAAGCAATTTCAGAAAACATAAGCAAATAGAATCTTATAAACTCTTGCAAGAGATTGTCATCTACCCCACTAAATATATTCTTTAGAATGCAACTTAAGTATATAATTTGAACTATTCCTCTCAATTCCTTAGTATATTTAAGGACTTTGATTGCCAAGTATTTGCTAAGCCCCATAGATCTAATTCACTAAATCCTAATTAGCCAAACTAGGGAAGTTATCTTCTTTATACTGCTATCTTGGAAGATTAACAAATAAATTAATATATACTATATTTTTAAGGTTCGAGAGTTGAGCCAACTTATTGATTCTATTTTGATGAGTATCTAATCCCTATGCCTGGGGTGAAGAAAGCAGATTGGCATCTTTATTCTTGCTCTTATTGTCTAAATTTAGTTTCTCCTTGAGTCTGTTGATATCTCTCCCTCTGTTGAATTTAATGAGTTCCTTGTTAGTCTCCTTCTCCTTTTAATGCAGCTTCGCTTTCTAGTAATGATTAAACAAATAATTTAAGAAAAACATTTTAAAATTTAGAGGCTGAAGCTAAGCTCGGTTCTTGTTAGCAATAACTCTCTGACTTACAAATTACAATAAAATAGGTAAAGAAGAAGAATAATTAATTATTCACAAAGGAAGAGTCGTTAATCTTTTGACTAGAAGTATTCAGAGCATTAAAGGCTCCTCCTCTGCTCATAATCGCACCACCTACCATGCTCTCAGACCCACTCACTAGAGCCACATCGAATTGATAAGAGGAGTTCTTGTCCATAGACCTATCGTAAACCCCAAAGTTATTGCCCTGAGATTGGTAGATTGACTAATTCAAAGACTGATTCAACATTTACTGTTGACTTGAGTTAACTATAGCTTGGGAAGATTAGTACTGAGCCATTTACGATTAGTGAGTGAACTTTGAAGCTTCACCAAGATCCTATTGCTAGCTGTTTCCTTGTGCTTTCGCCTTTTGCTCGAGAATTTGGTACTTACTAAGTTGCGACTGCTGCTAAGAGCGAAACTTGCCCATCAATTCACTCCTCACATTTTGTTGAAATTACTCAAAGCCGAGGGACTTCACTTATTGTATGTCTGAAAGCTTTGAAGGCTTAACACCCTTAGAAATTTCTGCTCTGAAAATCTTTTGGATCTTCTTGTCTGTTGAATCAATGAACCGAGCGTTTGGCTGAGGTACCTTTTAATCAAAGGTTTAGTTCACCACTAAGTCTTGCTTCTTTAAACCTTGACGTTAAAATTTTATAAATAATATGCATTCAAATAGTTAGAGAATATCATCCTCACTATTTGACGAGCTGAACTGGTTAATCATAGATCTATTTTAAGCTTGGGATATTCCTTGGGCAGCTCTGGTTCTATTCTGCAGATAGTCATCTTGAATCATTGATTTGAAAGCGATGTGTCTTCTGTAACTCTCTGAGCCAATATTTTAAGCTAGCTGTTAACTTTGATACCCGGCCCTTAATTGAGTCCTGGGTGAATTCGTATTGTGCGAGGCAGCTAGCATCTACTAAAGTGTTTCCCTATATCTTTCAGAGTTGACTTACTCTTCCATATTCCCAGAGTATTGATTTAAGTTTGTAGTTGAGTCTTGGTTCTTAGTATTGGTTGACTGGGATTCTTAATGCATGGGGATGAGGTGTGAGTTGTAATTCTGCTCAGTGTCAAGGAGCTGCCTTATCTCTTCTTTCATCTTTTGGAAGTTCAAAATGTTCATTGAAACCAGAATAATAAACTAAAGGTACAAATAAAACCCCCTCGCCTACTCCTGCTTTATCATTAATGGCTAAATTCTTCAAGTGAAGCTGATTGAAAGTGTTTTCGAATTGATTATTTGGTCCTTCAAAGTCCTCCTTAAAGACCTTTTTACCGGCTTAGTTAAAGAAGGAATATTGAGATTAGTACTGCTCTTCCTTCCCTGTCTACAAACTAAATTTATAAAGGCGACAAAACTAAGCTTTTAATTTTTGCTGGAAACTGCTGTCCTTGCCCAGATTTTTGTTGCTGGTTGGTAAATTAGAGTAAGAAGTCTCACTTTGTTAATTCGATTGAGTCTCCTCTTTAATTGACATCTAGGGACCAAGCTAATTAAAATAAAATTCGCTGCGATCATTTTTAGCTTATTCTATGACTGCTCTGACATCATTTTCATTCTACTCTTTCTTTACTGCTCAGAGGCCTTTCTTTCATACTTAGCCATCACATAATTGATGTTTGAGGTTCTCCTGACAGGTATCTAAGATGTGGGCTTGAAGTACTCCTGCAGGAATTTGACAGGATCAGCTGGCTTGTCTGAAGTATTCCTTCTTGCTTAGTTCTTCTAGTTGTAAGGATCATCTTCAGCTGCGCCATTTTGAGAATCAACACCACCCTTTGCTTAGAAGCTATTGGATTCTAGCTTTATCTAACTCTGGTAGGAGTTATGAGAATTGAAATCCTTAGAAGCACCACCTACCGAGTTGAAACCTACTTTCTTAATGTCTCCTAAATCCTTGGATTGCTTATGGAGTGAAGGCAAGGTGGTTTTGGGATCGTTTGACAAATCTTCACCCGCAGAGTCTCTGCTATTTAATTGAGGTCTTTGCTGCTTGTTGACTTGATTCAATGAAGGCAGGTAGGCTTTCTTGGAGATTTAAGGGTAGTGAGAATTAGCCAGCAGTGGATCACAGAGCTTAATTAATTCAATGATAGCTATGAATGACATTATAATCATGCAAGCTTTTAGAATATCTCAATTCCTTTGAGCTGTTAGTAATCAGAGGAGCTATTCTACTTGAGTTTATCAGTTACAGTGGAGACTTTGAACTTAATCAAATCTTCGAGGTTGCGCACTTGCTTCAACTTCTCCTAATTCTCTTTTTTGCACTCCTGCAATTGCTCCAGAATCATCTTGGAGGTGTGCGGATTATGGCTCGAGTAGAGCTGTTGCTATTACATGTTATAAGCTGCAGCCATCGATTTGTGCTCTCTTTAACTATAAATAAAATTATTTTTGATTCTTCAAAATCTAATCATGAAGAGTGCATATGCAATTACATTTGCTGAAAGAATGTTAACAAGTGTTGGTTGGTTTTTGAATTAACTCTAAATACATGATCATCACTACTCTTAATCATCAAACTTTATCTCTGAGTCTAAATAAGGTTATTTTTTTCTCAGACTGAGCTGCCAAGGTCTGCGAGAAGAGTAGACAATTGGGCGGGGGAGTCTAGCTTCTTAAGATCTGCCTCGATCTAGAAGTATTTGACAATATCATGCAAGATTCTCTCGTCCTCGTCATTCGATTCATTATAGTATAGTTGAAGATAAAAATTGGGTTTAATTTTTTATTGTCGTAAAGTGTCAAAGCGATACCCTTTCAATAAATATCTACAGAGAATTGGTAGATGTGTGAAATAGAATATAATGGATTGTTCCAAATCTGCCAGTTCTGCCGATTCTGTGCATTTATAAATAAATGAAAGCAAGTAGTTTTCTCTGTCTCCCTTGAAGCCGCCGTGCTTTTTGCTTCCAACCTTAGGTACGTCGAAGTTAATGACCAGGTCAATCTCTGGGATGTCTATACCTCTTGCCAGCAAGTTAGTTGTCAATACCACATTTACTTCTCAAATAAAATATCATATCTTATAAATTTTAAACTAGAGAGAATTACTATTTCAATGAGCAAATCTAATTGATAAAAATTTTATTTTTTCTCTTGCTCTGAATTTCTCCATGATCTCATCTCTCTCCTCTTTGGTCATTCTGCTAAAAATGATTGCCACCTTATATCCTTTGCTTCTTAACACATTTAGCACAACCTCTGCGAAGTTAAGAGTGTTGATGAAGATAAAATAATCCACTCAATAGAGTGAGTGTAAAGGAACTATACTATATTTGAAGATGATAGTCTGAGTCATCTTCATGGCTTCGAAGGTCTCCATCAAGAAGTCTATCTTTCCTCTGGGTGGAGTTAAATAAATTGCAACTCTAAATAGATATAAAACTACTAAGAATTCTAAACTCGTACTGCTGAATATGATCTAGCTTAAGCTATTCTACTTTCAGGCAAATCTAATTGGCTTCTTCCAGGATGTTCGAGATCTTCTCCTGCACTTTTTAAATAAAAACTATAGTCTATTGAAAATAAGATCATAAATGAGCAATCATATTTATAACTTCCTCGTTATAGGTGGCTGAGATCATGATAACTTGAACTTTGTGGCCTAGTTTTGCCTTAGAGATTTAGGATGCGAAATTCAAGAGCTCGTCCTCTTATCTGTTTTGCTCAAAGAAGGAGTCTGCCTCATCGAAGATCACACACCTTAGCTCTGATAAGTCAATCTTAGTTCTTCCAGTTGTGAAACTCAGAAGCTTTCCAAGGGTGGTCACGAGCACGTGCTCAGAAGGCTTGCTCATCTCGTCAACTAGGTTCTTGATAGTAATGTCTGAGAATTTGGTTGCTAGTTTGTAGACCTCTGAGATTTAATTCACAAGTTCTCTTGAATGACCGAAGCAAACAAAGATTGATTAATATGAACAGGTTAAGCAAATAACTTGAGGCTTCTTAATGGAGGGATCTACTCTCAATAGAGAGCCAATAACGAATGCTCCTGTCTTTCCTGAACCGTTCTTACTTTGAGCAATCAAGTCTTCGTACTCACCCTAGTCATCCTATTTCAAGAACATAGGGATATATGCAAAAAGAAACTAATAGAAAATATTCCATATGGATTGCTACAGCCTGAATTCTTGATGGTCTCTTAAAGTCGAGTCCCTCAGTGATTCCCTTTAGCAAATCTTAACCCTAATAAATGCAAGTTTCATAAAAGATGATTAAATCTGCAGGAATAGTGAAATGCTCTTTATTTTCCCACTCCTTCTGCTGTGAGATGAAAGGAGAGTCCATCTTGTTCTTTACTTTCTTGACAATTTGTTTCGACTTGACATCTACTACACCAGTAGTGTCATCGAGCTTGTTTACTTGCCTGTGTGGTTTTCTTGATTCGACCATTTTATGCTTGAATTGTTCTTTTGTTGCTTACACTAACAAATAATTATATCTTTTCAAATGTGCTTATTACTACTAAATAACTCAAATTTTCATTTCTTACGCATCGAATAAAAAGGAAAATCTATTGAGGAGGATATCTAGAATAAATGTTGATAAATTTTATGATAAAAAGTGGCAAAAAGGTTAGATAAATAAGCACGAAAATAATTTAATTCATTCCATATGTGCTATACACTTAATGATATTTGAGCCAAAAGCTCTTTGTCTAATTGGAAGAATTAGTTAGTTATTGAATAATCATTGAAGAGAAACATTACAAAAACTAATTTATTCATAGCCAGGTGCTTAATTCTCTCCGCTCCTAGTTTATCTGCCATTTCTATCACACTCATCACTGAATACTTATCTAGAAAATTCTGGAGCCTCTGCTCGCAAAGCAGCTTGATTCTCTCACACCTAAGTTCAAAGAGCGCAGCTACTCTATCAAGAATAGTGTGTCTTCAAGAGATAGAGTAGATGATTAGCTTTATTTTTAAATTTTGTTAAGCCTGAGCTGATGGAAAGGCACCTTTGTTACAATAGAGGTATTTTTAGAATAGCTGAAACAATTCACTCTTTGTTCCATCTTTGAGTAAAAGTGAAAATAACTTCAATATTTGAGAATGAATTTGATTACAAATTTTAAGTAGGTAAATTAGCCTCTCATTCAAAAAAGAGGCCTCTAGAACAAGTGAGACTTGATATAAAATGCAGAGTTGCTCTATTCAATAAGCGTAAATTCTTGAGGGATTTTATCGCCATAGCGATAATTTGATTTAAATGTCTTTAGTTCTTTTCCTGATGATGAATTGTTAAGATTTGAATATTGATAGTGACTAATCTTCTAAGGAAATTTTTGGGAGACTTTGAACTGCTAATCTGTAAGGATATTAAATATAAAGAAATTTATCTTTCTTCATAAGGAGACTTATAGGCTTTTGAATCTTATTCTGGCTATTAAGTATTATGTCACTGATTTCGTAAATTATCGCAGCAGTAAATTCTCAATGGTAAATGATTTTCTGGTATTATTCATAGTTAAAAATGAGCATAATACATTTTATTTTAAAAATTAAAGAGTAAGTATTTCAAGCAAGATTTGTAGCAGATGTGAGCAATTTAGTATTTGTAGCAGATGTGAGCAATTTAGTACAGATGCTTTGACTTTTCAGTTTGGTCTTGTTTCAGAGAGTCTGACAGTTGTTTGAAATGGTGGGGATTTTAATAACCGAAAAAATTGACAAATTTCTCAAGATATAGATGAGATGTATACTTGCAAATCTGTTAAATTATTAGTCATTAATTTTAATTGTAGATGAAGTTGTAGGAAGAATACTGGAAAATTAAAATAAGAATGCAATATTATAGCTCAGTTTATTTCAAAGTATATTTATACACAAACTGAAATAATAGTATTTGAGTGGCAAACATTCATCACCTTTGGAAACCCGTTAACGCCAAGGTCAGGTCTCTCTCCAGTCAAAACCCCAAAATATGATAAGAAAGTTAGAATAAGGTGTGTATACTTATTCTAATAATCAAGAAAACAATAAAATTGAATCTACACAAATTCTAACAAGTAGTAGTTAGTTAAATATATATCTTTCAACTTTAACTATCAAAATTTAAATGATATCGTATCAATTTCTGAAAGATTCTTTCACTTTTCGAATAAAAAAAACTCAAATGACTCATAGAAAGAAAAAAATACACAAATAGGTTTTAAAGATATAATAAAAAAATAAAATGAAAGCATGGATAATGAGCTCATATGAATAAAAACCCAAAAATATATAAGAAAGTGAAAATAAGTTGTGTATAATTAATTTCTTTATTTATACTTATAATCATGCTAAATTTTAACCCTAAACAGGCAATCTAAAGTCTTCTAGGAAGGTGACCTTGACGTCTGTCTCATAT
>JAJKFJ010014342.1:0-11123 GCA_027382625.1 Tetmemena sp. SeJ-2015 | reverse complement strand
AGTATCTGGCTCAACGACTAACTTGCCCACATCTCAAAACTAGATCCTACACCTAAATCGGGTCAATGATCTCTCAGATGTCATAAGCTAGTCTAATAGACTAGAAGAGTCAGTCAAGGCCCCCAATCGAGATCCTAAGAGAATACCAGAACTCACAGACTACAAGTTTATAATAGCAATCCTTTATTATTCTACCTTTGCGATTTGCACTTCAAAAAATATGGAGTCTTCACAAGATAAAAAGAGGAACTCTTCAAGTTTTGGAAGAAGCATGTATCCGTTCATTATCGTATGCTCAATAAATCTCAGAAAAATCAGTTCGACCAATTCGGTTACTCTAAGCCACAAGTTGATGGACTTAACTAGAGTTCGATGATTCATAACACAGCCTTGGGCTAAAGCTTTCAGAGCAAATTAGGTTATAAGGAGAATTTTGCAGACAATAATTTAGCTGATATGAAGAAGCAAACCGTCTACGACTAGTTTGAAAAACTTTATGAAGTGGATGTCATATTTACTCTTCAGAAAGATTTAGAGGAGGAAGAAATTAAGTTTAGAGGTGATCAGCTTAAGCTTCTAAATTATTGAAATATTTAAAAGCGAGATCAAGAAGCCAGAGAGCACAGAGATAAAACGATAAAGGAAATAGACTTGTCTTAGATTAGGTATATGCTTGACGCTTACTATCCTATTTTTAATTAATTATGATCAGGACTTACAAGAATACCATATCAAGCTTTTAGAGGAAGATCCAAAACGTTAACCAGAAAATTAGATTTCAGCAAACTGGACTAAGCAAAATACAAACGTCAGAGATTCGTTGAACCCAGTTGATAGCATAGATGAGGATAGAATTATCTAAGTAGAACATCTTATCCATTCTCGAAGAGGATAAGTTTACAATCTTTGCATTTATAGTAATTATCTTCTTTTTCATGTCAATATAATCAGAGACTTTATCGTTGATGAACTCTCTGAACTCTCTTTCCCTCTTTCTCTGATTAGTAAGCTCTTATTTGAGATAGTAGAGTTCCTTTCCATCTAAGACCTTGAATTTTTCGAGGAGTTCTTTCCCTTCTCCTATTTCTCTAACCTCTAATCCGGTCTTCTCTGCCCTATTTTTGCATTTATATTCCTCCTCATCATCGAAAAGATCGTACTCCTCTGGATATTTAAATACCTTATTCTCTTTGAACTCCTCTCTAATCAGCTTCTGTAACACTATATCGTGGGGGAACTTTTTCTTGAGGTCTAAAAGTATCCTGCCTCGCTCCCATTTGTCCTTAGGCTTGGCCAAACTTTTGATTCTATCTTCTGGCTTTGATGCTAACTTCTGATGTAGCTCCTTGAGTTTCTTCTCTCCAAAAACCTTCTTCTCTAATGTTTCAAGGTGCTTTTTCTTTTAGATACTCTACTCCTCAATAAAGTAACAAAATGCATGAACTTGAAAATTATATCCTCCATCTCTCTTTACTTCTGCAAGAGATTCTGTGCTTGTTGGAACTTCTCATAGTACTGGATGATTTCCTCAGCTGAGTAGCAATTATAAATAAAGTAGATTCTTTGTTCCTCAAATGTGAGTTCATGTTGAGGAGGCTTATTCTGAGCCTTGATGCTGCTGTTTTGGATATCCTTGGCCTTCAAGGGAAGCCATTAAATCAAGCTGAGCAGCTTTTCCTTGGACTTCAACTATAAGTAGAAACCTAGGAGTGAGTAAGACTTAAACTGCCCATTCTTATTTCTGAAGAGGAAGTAGATATTCAGTCTTTTCAGGAACCTCTCTGGTCTAAAGAAGTCATAAACTATCCTCTCAACTTGCTGCTCAGTGTAGGAGGTGATTAGGTCATAGCTATACATTAATAAAAGCTTTGTTTATCTGAGCAGTTCTTATATTGAAGGTAAAGCTTCTATGGCTCATTAAACAACAAATTAGAATGACTTTTTAAAATTGGACATTAGTTAGACCTATCTCTCTTGACATTCTGAGCAATTTGAACATGAACTCTTTTTCTTTGAGAGTGTCTTTTTCAATCTTTAACTTCTCTTGATTCAATTGCTCGTCACTTAGTTGTGGTTTCTTCGGCTCTTTTCTATCCTCATCTATTTTTCATTTCCTGATTCATGCTCTCAAATTATTTTGACCATAGATTATTCAACTAATTTTTATCTAGGCTATGAAAAAGAAGAGACTCCAAGGGCAGGAGGAAACAATGAGAGATTTCTTATCTAAGGTGTATCACAAACTGAAAGTAGATTTCAAAGAAATTATAGACTCTAGGTTCCCTCTTATATCCTATGGCCAAAAGAAAAGCAGCCAGACTTACAAGAAGTTCTACACAAAATATTCTTCAATTTTTAAAGTCCTATCCTCACACTTTCAAGACTTTCTTCTTCAATCTAGTCAAGAGCTTTGTCAGAAATAAGAAGGGCCAATACAAGCGAGTCAAAAACCCACCTCCTGCCTTTATCCTTCCAGGTGGACGCAAGTGCCACATCCACGACTTTGGATGTCCAGAGGGTTGCTCTTTCGTCACTCTTAATAAGAAAGTAGTGCTGAGATTGTATTAATTGTCTAATCTTCATTTATTTAGATCTCATCTTATTAGGAAAGCCTAAAGAGATCCTAAGTCTTTCCGCTCTAGAGTTTGGAGGAGAAGAGATTTTCAGAATGCACTTAAGAAAGTGTATATGACCTCCTCTGATGCCTAAAATTGCACCTTCGAGCCAGAAGCAGGTTCACTCAACAAAAACATAGAACAAGTCAAATAGGCAAACCCTAACTTACCTACTTTAAATTTGAGTTTGCTTCTAAACTTGAATAGAGATGGATTCTTTGAGGAGCCTGAAGCTGATGCTTTCTTCACTAAGCTGGGCAAGAATTTTGAAAAGTCTCATCCTGAGGTGTACAAGGCAGGAGTAGTGAAGAGAGCTCGGCTGAAGTTTATGCATGGCAAATTTGAAGAAGCTATGAATGCTCTCTACGAGGGATTCAACATCGAAAGTTTGAAGAAGAGATACGACCCTAACTACATTATGATGATAATAATATTTGTACTACATGAAGCGATTCTTTGCGGAGTCACTCCTCAAGAAGAAAAAGGAAAGAGAGGCCAAGGAGAAGGAAGAACAGGAAAAGAAGTAAGGAGTCAACTTCAGACAAAGAATCCAAATTAAATTTAACTATTATACTTTTATATCACATTTAGGGACATTTTATAGGGAAATATTTTCTTAATATTTTTTTTTAAGAATGCAAAAAGAGGCACCTGAGAATTAGAAGAAGAGACCAGAGGAAGACTTTGAAAATAAGAAGCTGCTACCAGTGTTTAGAGAGGCATTTGACTTGATTGAAGCCATTGAGAATAGAAAGAAGGAAGCGGAGAAGCAAATTAAGAAGGTAAGAACGCAGCTACACAAGTCAAAGAGACTCATGAGAGGATTCTCTCAGTTCAAGAGATCTCAAACCAGACTCGACCTCTAAAAGAATGAAGCATCCTTGTACAAGAGCATTAGAGAACATCATACTCTAATAATCTTTATTATGTGCCCTTTGAAGGATAGATGCAACGCAGACAAGCGACCAAGATGGCCAACTTCAAACACCAAGTCCATTACTCAATTTGGAAACGAATATAATATATTTTGAATGTCCTTTCGCTCATCACCCCATGGAGTTGAGATTCCCAGAGGAGATAGTCACCAAGCTAGCCTCTTCTTATCAAACTATAAAGATGATCAACTAGAAGATTAATATCCACTATATTAAATAAAGCAACTAAGTTTGCTAATTTAGGTATTGATGATGGGTTTGAACTCCCATTGCCCATAGAGTAGATTGACCCTGCTAAGGTTGACGAAAAATTCCTTCAGAAAATGGAGCTCTAAGGCACAGTCAAATTCAATTAAAAAATGCAATAAGACCTTATGCTAAATACGATCAATTTTGTTATGATAAATTACTTTAATAGATAACGTTTATGGAATAACATTTCCTCTATAAACTAATCCATAGTATTACATTTAATAGATTGTTGAGTTCCCCTGTCAGCTGTGAAGCTGTATTTATATATTTAGTACATAGAGCAGATCCACCCTCTGAAGAATGAGCAGTACTCCAAGCATGCCTACTTAAACAACAAAGTCATCCAAATATTCTCAAATTTGAGGCAGCAATTGAGGACAAGTAAACAACCATCAAGAAGATGAAGAAGCAAGTAGAGAAGTTAGACGAAGAAGCAGATCTCATGGAAGCCATGGGAATGACTTCATCACCTGAACGCTCTCCGGAAAAGGGAGGAGCAGACTTTGAGGGAGCTGGAACACAAACTATAAAGATGTGCCCCACCTTGATTGAGAAGAAATTCTGCCCACTTGCTAAGATTCCTAAATGCTAGCATGCTCACTCAGAGTATGAGCTTGAGCGCATGGCCCCTGGCTCTAAGATGTGTGAGAGAGTTCTTCAAAAGCAAAAGTGCCAACTTGCAAAAGAAATTAGTAAATGAGAAAACATGATAGATCTTATTCCTACTGAGACAAAGATGAAGAACCTGAATGGAGTTATTATGAGTCAGAGCGTTAAGATTAGGAATATGAAACCCATAGAACCCTGGAAACCAGCCAAATCTGGAGAGATAGAACACAGTAAGAGTTTTTCATTTTTTCTTATAATGTATTTAGCTTATCTTATACTTAAAATTACTCAGAATTTAAATTCAAGTTGCCATATCAAATTTTGGCACTAAATTTAGTAATTTTATGTTTTTAATTTCTATATATTTTCTATTAAATCTATGTATGAAATAATTATCTGATGGATCTTGCAAGCAAAAAGCGAAAGAAAGGAGGAGAGGACGATGAGGATGAGGATTAAGATCAGTCAAAGCTGAAGGAGAAGAAAAAGAAAAGCATCTTCGAAAGAGAGAACGTCTTCAGAAAGCCCTATGAGACTAACGAATGATTACACACGAACATAAATTTTATCTTCTTGTCATATTTAATGTTTATTCTAAGATCTCACACACACAGAGATAAATTATAGTAATGATTATTATATTGAAGATTATAATAAATAATTCTTAATTAAAATGCAATCAGTTCAATTTGAATCGTTCCCAGTGGACCTCAAAACTGCTAAGTTCAATTCGGGAGAGCGTTTTATTCCAGATGTAGAGTGCCTGCCTATGGCCGCTATTCACAGAAGCCAAAACCCAATCCAAACTCTGAATGTGACGCTCTCATTGAAGGGAATATTTATTTTATATTCTTACTGCCTGAGTAGTGGAAACAAAAGATTGTAAGTAGAATATAATAAGGTGAGCTGCTAATGGAGAGCGTTTCAAAAAGCTTTCAAATGAAAGCATAAAGCCCCACTTGAGTGTTGAGTGAATAATTCTTAACCTCTTATTGTAAATAGGAAGATCCAGTGGAGTAGTCCTACACCTATGAAGTCAGATTCAACAAACTCCATGTAAAAGGAGGCAAAGTGGTTCCACGCCTACTTACAGAAGAGGAAAAGGTTGAAGCTGAAAATGCTAAAAGTAAATTCATCATCATAATCACAATGAATGAACTATAGACAAGAAGGGAGCTGCTCCTGCAAAGGATCCTAAGAAGAAGGGAGGGGAAGACGATATCTCTCCAGAGGAGAAAGAGAGACTAGAGAGGGAGCAGTAAGAGAAAGAGGAAAAGCTGGCTAACCTAAAGGATTGGTGGGAAGGACAAACTGAGTAACGAAGACTCGAAACTTATGCAGAAGACCCATTCAGAGAGCCAAGAATCAGATTCTGTGCTAATATTGCTCTTACCTTTAAATTATATTATAGATGTTTAGTTTGGATTAGAAAGTTGTGCGATAATGAGGGAAGAAACCCAAACTAGGACTTCTCCTTCACTTTTTCTCTGGAGGGAAAGGAGTTACTTGAGTTTGAAAAGCAAATAGTTGAAAAGGGAGGAATTATGATGTACATAGACAAACTACCCCCAGTGGAGGAGGAAGATCCTAAAAAGGCAGCAGCCAAGGCAGCTCCAAAGAAAGGAGCAGCTGAGGAACTTAAGCCACTCTATGGGAAGGTCTGGGTAAGCCAATTATTACTTTCTAACTCTTTAATAATCTCAAGGGTAAATTAAATGAAAAATGAAATTGTAATTTAAATGGTGGATTTATAAATTAACCTAAAAGTAATTTATAATTTATATTTGTATGTAGGTGCAATATATTATATCCTTATTTTATAGTGTTGATATTATATTTAATAAAATTAAGTCTATAATTATAATATCTATCATCCAATTTATTCTATCTTGTTGCTAAAATCTAGTTCTATTTAAGCGATAGCTAGATTTGGCAGCTTTAGCACAGCTAAGTTAACAAGTTTTGGAATTTAAAGTGCCGGTTGAGACAATCCTGCCTTAAGATGGTTCTTCCACTGAGAAGATCTATGAGAACTCAAACACCTACCTTCATTACTCCATTGAACTCTCTTCTCCCTTGTACGATTATGTTAACAGGAGCTACCCCTCTGATAAATTCCAAGAAGAGCTGAATGCCATCTCAGTCTTCAATGCCTGCCCTGGAACTTCACAAGCTATCTCAGAGTTCTTATTTTTGTAATTGAAGTTTCATAGAACGATCTCTGTAATCGCAAAAGAGATAGGAGTTGATAAATTATGCGTGAGTATTTTGTAATATATCTATCTACTTTGGTTGAATACAGCAGAGTGTTCTCTGAGGATGGGAGACACCAGTCTGCTGATGGCTCCGACAGTCCAAAAGGCGCCAAGCCTGGCTCCACTGTATTCTCTACTCCAGCCCAGTAAAGAGAGATGAGAGAGCAGAGGAAGGAGAAGTTCCTGTCTGAGTTCAACACTAGTCCGAAGTACTTTGTGCTTAGGGATAAGCTCAAGAAGGCAGTCCTCAGATTTGTAGTTGAAAAGTACAAAAGAGAGATCGGAAACAAGACTCTCTCGAAAGAAGTTACTTGATTCTATTTATTTAAAGAAGAAAGAGAAAAGTTCAAGTCCAACTTGTATGTATACCTCAATGAACTTATGACATCTACTGTGCAGAAGGCAATTCAAATTAAATGTGAATGTTAATAATAATTGAGTGCCATAAGGATATCCTCCATCAAGACATATATTCCTATCTCATAATGGAAAACAAGATATTTAGAATTAGGAGATTTAGACAATTAATTAACTAAGATACATTTGAAAAAATTAAATAAAAATTACTTATTCTAAATCAAATTCAATTTTGTATCTTCGGTAAAAGATATAATTACTGCTAAATATATACTTTTAGAGTACTCGCAGTAAAATGTGATAAGAGATGAGAGACAGAACCGAGTTGCCAAATCTTTCTAAGATCAAAGCCCGACAGAGAAAAGTTTCAGACTCTGCAAAGAGGGAGAGATCACAAACGATTTTGACTAGTAAGAGAAATGGCTACTCAATGCTTAGACTTACTCCTAAGGCGACTATAGCTGCCCTCATGTGCTTCCATTTGCCTAAATAGAATATTAATTTTGCCAAACTATGCTTTAAAAACGGAATGTATCTTAGGGCTGAGAAGTATTAAATTTAAATTCGCTGTTGCTGTAATAAATTCTTAAAGTACCTATACTCAGAGACGTCTAATTACTCGTGGTTGAGCAATAACCCTTAGGGCAAGATCATCTATGCTGCTGCCTTGGTGCAGAGAGACAATTTCTAGGAAGCCAAGATCTACCTAGACTCCATGCTCAATTAAGACTGGAAGAACTATCACGCAAATATTCTAATGGGGCTTATGTATGATAAAATGGACAGACCAGGCCTCTCTCGCAAGCATTTTGCAATCGCCAAGTGCAGAAAACTCAGAGAGCTCAATCAAATTCCTCCCAAGAGCACTTAGCCCAAAAACTTCACTTTGCTAAATCCCTTAAATCCATTTTTGTTTCTTCAGGACCATCCAGGAGGAGTTCAAGATTTAAGCAGTAGACTTTAAAATAACCAAGGACCAGCAGCTGAGTTATGATCAGCAAGACCTACTCTTTTACGATTTGATAGACTTGCTGATTGATACATGTATATCTGCACTCGCAGACTTCGCACTAACCTACATTAAGGATAAGGAAACTACCAGATACTAAATGACCCTGGCCAAGGTGAGAGTACTGCAAAAGTAATACTAGGAGGCCATTTCATCTTTGGATTAATTGCTCAAGGATGACTCTAAGAATCACTACACTTTACAGTAATATTTTATCAAGCTGCTTGGATCTTGAGGGGTCATGCTTACTTCTTATCGAATAACTTATTCGATAGTGAGGAGTCTTATATCAAAGCGCTAAGATTGAAGCCTTAAATTAAGGATCAGACTCTGCAAGAAAGACTAGGCATAGTCTATGCTAGAAGAAAAGCCTGGAAAGATGCTAGAGTAGTATTCCTTAAGAATTGCAAAGAATTCACCTCAACCACATCTTAAGCCCAATTTCATTTCCGATATTATTCCATCTTGGATGTATTTGGGATTGTCTCTACTTCGTTTAAATGAGCTGCACTTAGCTGAAGATGCCTTTACTCAGGCAAACATCCTAGACAATGAAAACCCTAAGATTTGGGGCTACATGACTATCCTCTGTCTGCAGTACGGAAAAGAATGAAGAGCTCAAGCAGAAATGTGCTTCTAGGAGGCTATGGAAATCGGCCTTAAAGAGCCAGAAATCCTGGAAGAGATTGGAGATCTCTATGTTAAGGAAGGAGTGCTAGACCTTGCAACTAGAAGCTATTCGCGCATAGTAGAGCTAGATCCCAAGCATGGAGAGAGCTGGCAGAAGCTTGGTGATGTCTATTGCAGCACTTAAAAGCCTGCAAACTAGGCAGGTGAAAGCGATAAGTCTAAGGCGATAGAGGCTTATAAGAAGGCGATAGACCTAATTGAGGGAGAGAACAATAAGTCAAAGATTGCCCTCACTCTCAAGGAACTTCTCCAATTAGAGGGAAGAGAGGATGAGATAGAACCATATAGGAAATATCTGCTGGATGATTCAATATCGCAGTGATTATAAATATTAATTTTAAGTATCATATCCATACACAAGAGTATATCCCTTCTTCTTGATTGTAGTTTATACTCTGACTGTCATTTATAATATAAATCTTTTTGGTTAATAAAAAATGTCATTGAAAATTACTATCAAGCAAAACAGTGGAAAGCAATTCGATGTGGAAGTGCCCTCAGATGCTACAGTCAAGGATTTGAAGGAAGCTTGCGCAGCCCAGGCTGAAGTTCCAGCAGAGGAGCAAAGACTTATCTTCAAAGGTAAGGACTATAGCATTTCTAAAATGGCTATAAGCTCACAGCTCTTAATTTACTGATGAAAACCGAGGAGTAATCTAGAATATAGGAAAAATTTTGAAGGATGAGACCACGTTGGCAGAGTACAAAATTGAGAATGAGTCAGCAGTGCATCTAGTTAAGTCTAAGGCAGGAGGTGCAGCTGCAAGCACATCATCTGCATCCACAGGTTCTTAAGTTTCAGGAGCAGCTGGATCTCAACCTGCTGCCGGAGGTGCAGGAGGAGCTGGAGCTAATTTGGGCGGACTAGGAGGCTTAGGAGGAGCTGGCGCCTTCGGTGGTATGGGAGGATTTGGAGCTGGTGGAATGGGTGGAATGGGTGGAATGGGTGGAATGGGAGGAATGGGCGGAATGGGCGGAATGGATCCCGCTATGATTCAAATAAATAGCTTATAAAGAATTTCCTATTTATAATTCTTCATAAAAAGCAAATAATTTTATTTGAATAATTACTTGCCTACTTAGCTTGCTATTCCTTATTATAAATAAATCTATTATATAGGCATTTATTTACAAATTGTAAATTAATCTTTTAATGAGATAATGAGATAATTTGGTATTATCTCTTCGTAAAATATCCGATTCGCTAAGTAATTGGAAAAATTGTTTACTTTTTAATATATATTTAATTATAGAAATCTTTCAGTTGTTTAAAAGAAATTTTTCTTATGTGCTTGTTTAAACACTTACTCAAATTTTATCTGCTTGCTTTGGAGTTTCATTTGATATATTTTTATGACTAAAAATATCATTTGCTTACGAATAAAATGAGAAAGGCTGTTCATAAGAAATTAAATGTTTTTGAAGAAATATGAAATGATGATATGAAAATATTTAAAGATGATTCAGCAGATGATGAGCAACCCCATGGTGATGGAGATGCTCGCAAACCCTCAAACTCTTCAAATGATTATCAATTCTAATCCCATGCTGAAGCAGATGGTAGACTCAAACCCTCAAATGAGAGAAGTCATGAGTAATCCAGAGCTCATGAGATCAATGATGAATCCCCAAAGCCTCAATTTTATTTATGCAGCTATGCAGATGATGGGAGGCATGGGCGGTATGGGAGCCATGGGTGGTATGGGTGGTATGGGAGCTATGAGCGGACAGCCCGGTTCTCTTCCTATGCCTGGAGGAGCTGCAGGAGCAGGTGCTGGAGCTGCCGGAGCAGGTGCTGGATTAGGAGCCTAAGCTAACCCTTTCGCAGCATTCGGTGGAATGGGCGGAATGGGAGGCATGGGTGGAATGAACCCCTTCCTGATGCAGCAAATGATGGCTGGAGGTGGAATGGGGGTTCCATCCGCATCCCAAGCTGACACTAGACCTCCCAGAGAAAAGAATATTATTATATTTAAGTACGCATCTCAGCTTCAGTAAATTAAAGAAATGGGCTTCCACGATGAGGAAGTTATTTTGCAGATGCTTATTTCTTTTTTTAAAAAAAAAGGTAATTAAAGCTTACTAAGCATTTTATTTATAGAAGTTTATTTTTATTACAGCTTTAGAAATATCTCCAAAAAGTAATTAATTATCCAAAGAGAATATAGCTAACAAAAATACTAATTCTTATAAATTAAATGCTCGAAAAGACAAACGGAAATGTAAATCTAGCTCTTGAGAACCTATTTTCTCAACTTGGAAACTGATTAGCAGCAGCAGAGTGATTATAGTCTAAGCTTTCCTTGTACAAGTTCATAAGGATTATTTATTCTAGAATACATTTTATCCAAAATCACCTATTCATTGAATTCTTATCTCTAGGGGTTTTGGGGTTTTGGGG
>JAJKFJ010014334.1:0-11128 GCA_027382625.1 Tetmemena sp. SeJ-2015 | reverse complement strand
TTCTGTCGATCTGAGTCCAATTATTCTGGCACGGGTCTATATTTATCCTGCATATAGGAGAAGACTTTAAGTGTCCGGTCATTGATTTATTTTTGCAATTTTGACTTCACCCCTGATTCTTACAATAGTATTATTCCTTTTTTATCAAGCAACTCATTCAATAAATTACAGTTTAATGCAAATTAAAAACTTTCCTCTATTCTCATCCTCCAAAATTGTTGAGAAAAAGGACTAAGTTTAAATTAATTGATTTGGAACCGAAAGGGAGAGGGATTCTTTCTTTTTGTAGTTAAATCGAATTATTTTGAGATACTCAAATTAGAGATTTAATCTTTATTATTTTCACATAACTTATTATGTGAAATTAAAAATAGGCTCCCATAAACTGACTATAAAATAATTGCTGGGACAATTAAGGATAAAGAGGGCTTAAGAGATGACAAATAAAAGATAGAAAACAAACAATTCTCACACTCTCAAATGTAAATATCCAAACTATAAGCGTCTTTTCAATTTATAAAATTCTCTATAGAGCATGAAAAATAAAGACTCATATTTCAACTATATTAAATCTATGAAACAAATCGAAAATATGAGACAGATCTCAGCTAAGATACAAGAGCTAAAATAAATATATCAAAACAGATCTACGAAAATAATCCTTTCACTTTCATAAAAGCAGTACTAGTCATCTTAGTTATTTATCATAGAACAATATAAAAAGCTTTAATAAACCTTGGTAAAAACATAATACTTCTAAATAAATTTTGTATCATAATTTTTGTAATTTTCTATTAAGCATCCATTATGTAATCGTTATGTATTTTTAATTTATTAATCTTTAAATTTATTTAAAAACAAGTTATGAATGCTCTGCCTCACTATCCTCGCTATCTAACATTTACCAGAGAAAAAGATCTATAAGATTCATTAGTCGAAGTTGCAGAAACTGACTTAATTTACAAATTCTTAACCCATGTCTTTAGATTTTCTACTAATACTTTCGCCTTAATAGCTGGCATCTTTGCTCACCAGTCAAATTTAAATTATTATTCTCAGTCTTACTCTTCTTTCATTAAATATTTTATATTATTTATTTACCCTATTAATTTATATTCAACAAGGATATGCAATTTTATGAGAAATTTTGGCGCTTTTTCCTAGGACGCATCTTAAAAGTATACCCTTGCTATTTCATCCTAAATGTGCTTATGAATTACAAACGACTTCATAATACCTGTGGCATAAAAGACCACTTTGAAGTACTGACTTTACTCACAACCTACGGAGGAGAAGATCATTGCTTCTACTCCATGTGGTTCATGATTATGATCAGCTGGCTGAGCTTTATTGCTCCATTTTACTTGGCTGGATTAGACAAAATAAGCAGATGGGCTTAATATGCGCTCATGCTTACTACTATGTACATGGTGGTAGTAATCGGGGACAGCTATAAAGAGTTAGTGAGAGAGCTTGATGCAAGCTAGGCTTATGTTTTGGGAATCATGCTAGCAATTGCATTCAGAGATTTCTACAATTACATTCCTCACAGTGTCTTTAGCTAACTTGCCTCAACTTTTTTAATTTAATTAAAAAAATATTTGGACTTCATTCATGCTAATTTCTCTCACATGGCTTTAGGAGTTAGACAAACCAAGGTACTACAAATTCCAAACAGTCGCATAAGGTTTGCTTATAGATATCGCTTTTATTATATTTATAATGATTATTTTGCCTATATCAATCTTCTTGCTAGTGTGCTTGAAGGCAGGAAAGAACTGTATTTGGAATCCACTTTTCAATATGAAGATATTTAAATCCTTGAGTCGTGTGTCTTTCATCTCTTACACTCAAAGAAATTTAAAGACCCAATTCCTCATATTATATATAAGTATCATAGAATTTAAACTGTGTAGCTCTCTCTACTTGTTATTTGTGTGTCATTCTTCTCTATCCCCCTGAAAATGTACTGTCAGCCATACTTTTCCTTAAGCAAACCTCATCCAAGCTTTCAATAGCCCTCCCAGGTCAGTAACACTACTGAATAACTTCTATCTATACAATCGATCTCAGACATCAAAAGAGTATCTTCATGTTTTAATTTTAAAATGTAGTTTTTTATAACTTATAAGAGCTGAGTACTTTAATAGCTTAGGTCCAATTACAAAAGGATTTTATGAACTGAATGTGAAGCTCGACCTTGAACCAAGAATTGAAGAGCACTATCGCTTTGGGTTGTGTGCAAAGGAGCAGCCTATGTTTAGATGGGTGGCAGTTTTTTATATGAACAGTCTCATTTTAGCTCTAGCTTTTACTTACGAGAAGCTAATTGATGACCCAATTCAAGCTAGGATTTAAAAGTGGATGAGAAGCTTGAATTACAGTGGAGTAATTTGGAAGAGTGCTTTTGAAATTATAATTGTACTAGTTGCCACTCTTGTGGTCTATGGAAACTAAGTAAGGCTTGAAGCAGTGGCTAATTTATGAACTATCAAGATCATCTCATATATTTTCCACATTATTATCCTTCATATTTAAGATATTCCTTCTTTTTTGAAAAGATTTATATAATCTAATAATAATCTATTGCCGCTTAAGAATAATTTATGGATTGCTCATTTTATTAATTAATATTTGAATTTGAAAATTAGCCTATAATTTATAAAGGAATCGTTAAACATCGGTTTAGTTAAAGATATAAAATGTATTAGATTAGGATAATTACTTAAAATTTCTGAGCTCAAAGAAAGTGGAGATTATAAATTTCCTCATTAGAGTTAATAATATCAAAACTAGTAATACGCAATGAGTGCCACTTAAGATGGCTTAGTCCAGAGAGGAGCAGCCCGTAAACCTAAGATCCAAGTTAAAGCGAACACTGAAGATGATCTTGAGGAACATCCACTAAAGAATCCTGATCTTGAAGAAGGTAATATCTCAAAAGCTGAGAAAGAAAAAGTGGAATTATTGGAGAGAACTACTGCCGTAGAAACAACTGAGGATTCTTAGTAGAAGGAAAAGAAAAAGATTTCTCCACAGGCCACTTAAAAAACTAAGCATCATGAAATCCTAAGTGATCCATTCAGCATACTCAAGTTCTATCTCATGATGGTGGTCGTTATTCCATAAGCATAATAAGTATACAGTAATGGAATCTCATTGCTTTTCCATTATTCCTTTTCACGTAAAAAGTACTTTTTTAGTTGAAATAGTATAATTATTATGGGATATGTTTTAAGTCAAAGCTGTGATTGATAAAGATTACTTTTTGTTTAATAAATCATTCGTTGTTTTATGGCTTCAACTTTTAAAACGATCTTTGTTTTAAGTGAATTAGGGTTATAACAGCTACGTTCATCAAATTAATTACTTCTATCAGACTGATGACAAAGATGAAATAGAAAGAGAGATTAATTTCAAATATTATTTTATTCACTGTATTTCATTATAAATTACTAACTAGGTGACGATTCACACAGAGTTAAAATTCCTAACACACCCTAGAAGATATACTACTCATCTTTTCTTGATGATTTCTGGATTTTTGGCAGCTCAATTTAAACCTTAAATAATAATCCTCAAAATATATTTCAAATCAATAATCTGTATTGACATTTATCTTTCCATCTCTGATACTTTTAGGATTAATTTTGTATCTTTTTTTTTTAATTATGAAGCTATCTTAAGTGTAAAAATAAAAATAGCCATTATACTTTCTATTAATTAGGTTATTGAATCTTACTTAAGAATTAGCGCTGCTCCAGCCCCTATGTATACTAAATTTTGGAAATTCAGTATGAGCAGACTGACCGCCATTTATCCCATCTACTTCATGTTGCAGGTGTTGCTTAATCCAAAAACTCATAAGCACCCGGGTTGGAAAGATTACCTCATCATTTCAACTTTCACTCAGGCCTTCAGTTTGAGAACCACAAACCTTCTCAATCTTTGGTTCTGTAACACAATTGTTCATCTCACAATAATTGCACCTTTTTATTTCGAACTACTCAAGCGCATCAGCTAACCTATAAAATAAACATACAAATTAAAGATATTTATTATTAAAATAGGGCTAAATATTTTTAATTACTGCTAAAAAATGAATTAACTGATAATAAGAAAATAGAAATATTATTTTTCTGGGTCATTTATTAAACCGATGAAATACTTTGTGTTAGCAGTTACAGTACATTTCTGTCTCTACAACGAAGACTCTCTTATAAGCTTGAGCTGGAAGGAGATCGAGGGCTTTCACTTTTACTTTTGGGGAATCATGCTAAACAATATTTACTAAGAATTCTATGACAAAATACCTTCACACAAAGCACTTTAAGTTTTGAGCTTAGCTCTATTCCTCTTCCTTTTGCCTTAGTGCTTTATTCTGGAGTACTCTGGTTTCTACTGGATGTACCTCCGTCTAAATCTTGCGATTTTAAATGAAAGCAGTCAAATAAGAGAATATCCAATTTTTTATAAGAATATGAGATTTCTCCATTCTTGCTATTTACACTGAAGGCAGGTAAAGAGTGCGTATTCAACAAAGTTTTTGAGCTGAAGTTTTTCAAATAGATGAGTAGAATAACTTTCACCTCATATATTCTGCAGTTCTCAGTCTTTATGAAGTTCGCTTTCATCACGACAGTGCCTCTCAGATATATTCACAGCTTCACACTTAGTATATATCCTCAATACCTTCCTCCCACTGAGGATTTGGGACGCCAGCATACTCTCACTCACAGCAATGATCACTAAGATCCAAATCAAGATATTTAAAGTTTAATAAGTAGCTAATCCTTTAGCATTTTATTATAATAAATTGCTAACTTAATTTATAAATGGGGTGAACCTCCCTAATCTAGAGGATTTTTTGGCTACTCAAAGCTTAAATTAATGGCTCAGGAGTCGTAATACAGACTGCTTTAGAATAAATGAAAAGAAATTCTTCTCACTCTTTGAAATCATTATCAATATATTAAATAATAAAAGTGAAAAAATGCTTTAAATTGCATATCGTTTTTATTTAATCCCTGAAATATAAGAAGATGTAGCAGGGATAAATGAGGAACAGAACTAACCTGATCTGAGCTAATACTTAAACTACTTGGTTATAAGGAAAGTAAAAGTAAAGTAAAGTAAAATTTCAGGAATATAATTAATAATCAATTTCAAAAAATCAGCACATTCGTACTGTTTAGAGAAATCAGTTATTAACCTATGTAAACTACTTGGTTATAAATTCAGACAATCCCAGCCCAAAATCTGAGGTTGATGAATTGTTTGCGATATCCTACAATGAAATAAGTGATTTTTATTTGCTAATGAAACAGACGCCATTTGCTAAAGATTTTAGATAAAAAACTCCTCATTCTTGGAGGTGCTTAGAAAGAGTTGGTCTCGCTTTGGAGGTTGGAAATAAGCTGGAAGCCGAATGTAGAAAGTTGAGAACTTACTGGTCATTCAGCAACTAAGCAAATAAAAGGACAGCAAACCTGAAATGACTCTCATTGACCTATCAATCCCTCCTTTCAAGTCTCAACTTTTTTAGGTGGCTCATAGAATAGAAAAGCATTTGCCCCTTTCAGAATACTGGGCGCAATTTTTATGTCATTTGTAAATTAATCCGCAAAGTATGCTAAAAAGGGAAGCAGATTTAGTGAAGCAGTATTCTCTAAAAATATAACCTCAAGTTTGGATCATTGCTAATTGAATTTTAAGATAATTGATATAGAAAACGCGCAAAGACGCATTCTCAAGGCCGTTCCACGTGATGCTGCGAGATGACCCTAGTTTCTATATTGAGTTCGTTATTTACTTCAACATACTGATAATCGGAGGTTCTTTCTTTTACAACTGGCTGATTGAAGACCGCATCTAAACAGTGGTGCAAGGTTGGGTGAGAAAGTAAAAGTGCGAGGACGAGCGTTGGAGACAAGGATTGGAGGCTGCGGGGGCACTGGCCATGATTCTACTTATTTTCTTGTGGGTGGACAACAGAGAACTCGGCTAGAGAGATAAGGTCTCAATTGGAATAAACAGCGAAAAAGTAGACATCACTATCCTTTAAGTCATCAAGTCTGCTAAAAGCTTGCTTGGTAAACTTATTTTTTACTTATTTTATTTTTAAATGTTATCTAATGAGCTTATCTGAGTTATCTCAAGGCTCTCTCTAAGACAAATATTTTCTTTTTATTTAAAAGTTGATTTCAGCTATATATAAGTTGTTGATCTTCAAAATTGAATATTTTTGCATAAATTAATTTTTATTTTCCTTAATGAAGGTATAGATAGAGCAGCATTTAAAAGCAATTCAATATTTTTAAATTAGTGTAGTAAATCTATTGAGGTGAACTATATCTCTACTCAATAATTACACTTTAATCAAAATGAAATGTTGTTTACTTAGGTTATCTATTTCAAGGTAGTCAATTATATTTTAAGATTATATAATGATATTTATTTATTAGATCTCTAGTAGAGTACGATTCTAGTTTAGATCTGGCTAAAGTTCACATTCCAAAAACAACAGGACTCTTCGTTGTCTCCATGATAATCTTAACCAATTTAATGTTATCTAATTTATAATTTAAATAACTTCCTCAACTTGAAATTCTAACTCTATAAAGTTAAGAATAAACCCATACTTATAATTTCGCAGATCATTTTCGCTTTTAACTTCAAAAAGCTTATTGCTCTAGGATTATGTCCTTTATAAGTATAAATAAAGAAATTAATTATACACAACTTATTTTCACTTTCTTATCTTATTATGGAGTTTTGGGGTTTTATTCTACAAGGATATTATAAATTTTAATTTTTAAAACAAATTCTCTCTCACTTTTTTTCAAATCATATTTTTTTTATAATTAAAAGTTTGTTTATCTTTTGCTCATTCCTTATTAGTATATAGAAGAGTGAAATGCTAATTATTGATTAATTAGTTTAGCATTTTCAAAAGTAAATCCTTCTTGATTAAATTCTTTCTAATCTAAGATCATTCATCTTTAAATAAATATGAAGCTAAAATTAATTTTACTATGAATAATTTTACTAATTAAAATGACAACACTTGATTCTGTAAGCAAGCAAGATGTAATTGGCAAGCACTGGCAAATCTAAAATGATCCTTTTACTTGGATAAAAGCTGTAGGAGTTATATTAGTTATTAAAATATTTACACGGCTAAACAAAATATCTTAAATTTCATATTTGAAGAATATGAATTCAATGTACCATCTACCGATGTACATGTCAAAAGAAAATATAGATGTGCTTCTTGTTCTCTATAAACAAGCTGCTCTTGAAGATGCAAGATTTAAGTTCATTTCACATCTCTACAGATTTTCAACTATACACAAATAATAAAATTTTAAATTTATAGAGAAACAATTTTCCCTTGTTAGTAAACAGAAATTAGTTTACGATTAAGTAAATACAATTAACATATTATATTCTTCAGAATAGTTAATGTAAAAATTGATGCATATTTTAAAGCATAATCTTTTTTTTCTCCTCATTTTAGGCATAATACTTTTACGCTCATTGCTGGTTATTTAGCATTCTTCTCTTTTGAAAAGAAAAAAAGTAATATTTTAAACTTAAATTTAAGTTCAGAAAAGTCTGTGAGTGACTCTTTATACAAGAAATTTTGGGATTTTATGTTATCTAGATTCTTGAGGATATACCCCACCTACCTTATTTTAAATTTGGTTTTTAACTAGTCTTTAGCCTCCCACGATTGTGGTTTCCTATCATACTTAGAGCAAGCTCTCCTGGTATCAATTGAATCTACTCTTGATAATTAGTGCCTTTACAATATGTGGTTCACAACTATGCTTTTGTCTCTTACTCTTATCACTCCATTCTATTTATATCTCATCCAAAAAGCTTATGTGATCGTTTAGATTGGAGCTCTGGCATTCACTATCTACTTCAATTTGGAGATTTCTGAGATATTCTTTTTAAGGAAAAACTTTGCTCTCGATACTAGCCAGGCTTACTTTTGCGGAATTCTCCTTGCTCTCATTTACAAACATTTTTACAATTGGATCCCCTCAAATAAAGTTATCTAACTCCTTGCAGCTTTATTCTAAATTTAATTGGTTGATTTTTAAAATTTATAAGAAATATTCTTTGCAATGTCCGTGCCTTTCTACCAAGTAATTCAACTTTAAAGAGACTATAAGAAATAGACATTGCTCCTTAGTATTCATAAAATTATTATTAGGACAAAAAAAGTAATGATAAATATAATGGAATTCCCATATCCATACTATTTTTGGTATCTTTAAAAGCCGGTTCTAAATGCATATTCAATAGTTTTTACAATCTCAGAATTTTCAAAGCAATAGGCAATCTTTCATTCACATCGTATACTATAGAAATAAATATTTATTTAAGTGATTTATTTATTAATTTACTATTCAGTTATCCTTGTTGATACGCTATTCCAAATTTTTCAGCATCCCCATGAAGCTTTATTGTCACCCTCTGTTTGATCAGAGAGAATATACACTATAAAACATTTCAATAAGCTCGGAACATAATATGCAAGATTTAGCTTTTTAATACTATTGACTTAAATCATCATCTTTATTGTATTCTAAATTATTAGAGTTTGGAAATATGATGACCCATTCTAACTTATTCAATATAATGGGCATGTATTACTTGAACGAATCTAAAATTTAGACATGTCCACTATCAGACAAAAAGCTTATATAGATTGCATAAGATAAGACAATAGCTTTGTTTGGCTCTCTTCTTTTTATTTCAGCTTTCTGATCTTGACACTTTCAGTAGCATTTAAGAAGTTAATAGAAGACCCAATGAATAGAAAATTACAAAAATGGAGACAAAATCAAAAGAGTTTTGATAAGATAGTATGGAAATTGCTTTACTATGTAATTATCCTTGCTTTAATTGCTACAATTGGATATCCAATAGTATTCCTCTCAATATAATTGTTCACTTGATACACTCTTCATGCATTTTGCATAATTGATGGATTGAATTTCCTTTTATTCACAATATACTCATGTTTTTTATTCGCAATTTGTAAATAAACATTAAGTGAGCATCCTCACCTTCCTTCAGAGCTTAATCGTGACTTTCTCGAAATTCTAAATTTTGAATGTGCTTTTTTGAATCGTGGCTTTATTCCTCTTATGGTAGTTTCTATGTTTTTTAATTTTGAAAGTCAGGATGGAATGTAGAATCCTTGTCTTTAGGAAAGGCGGTCCATACCTCAATGCTCTTCTTTACTCTTTTAGTTGATGCGGTATCTTGCTAATCTAGTTAATTGAATTGATTTGACTGTTATTTGAGTTTCTGATCAATATGATGATTTTGAAATTTACCTTGGAGGTGCTCCAAATCTTAATTTTCAGTTTACTTTCGCATATCAATAAAATTATTAGAGTATATAATAAAAGTTATTTATTCACATTAAGAATAAGTGTCTGAAGAGAATATATGGAAGGATGTAAATCACTTATAGATATATACACTTTATATCAAATAATTGTGGTATTCAAAACACAAAACCAAAGTAAATTAAAATAATAACACAAAGCAAGGGAGTATTGAGAATTTAAAAATATGCCTTTAAAAAAATCTTGAGAATATTCTTAATTTGTTTTCTTAATAAATTAAACCTCATGATAAATTAAATGAATAAATGATAGTAATAATTTTGCTTTCGCATGTACTACATCTAAGCTTCAATCTATTTGAGTTTAGAATTGGATAGCTTTGAAAAATCTAAAGAACGATGCATCCCATTTTTAGTTGTTTAAGATTAATTCGTAAATGAAAGAAGCTATCTTATTAGAGTCTATTGCCTTGGCAAAATATTTCTCCCTAACAAATTAGATAAACTTGGTAGCAGCTTTAAATTTTAGCCTTGATTATCTTAGAATTATTACTGTCCCAAGGACTTCAATCTATTGATTCTTGCCCTTCCTGCTCCGTGATTATCTGCAGATTTGGGAGGAGATTTTTACTTATCTGGGTCTTTTAGATCTATGAGCATTTTCTTGGCTTGCATAAAACTCTCAAATTTAGGATGATAGTCCTTATATTGATTTAAAATCTCTGGCTCTTCCTTACTCTACAAAGTAGGTTTCTTAAATGCAGTATCTCTATCTGGGCGATGATCTTTTTTGTGATGGGCGAGAAAGTTAGTATCGAAGCTATGACTATATCTTGTACTAAGCCATTTAATGTCTGAGTTAACAGCTGATGCTTTCTTAGAAGAAAAGTTTTCACTTATTCGCTGCTCTTTATTATGGTTGCTCATTTCAAAGCACGTTTACTTCTCTGGATTATTCTTAAAAAGATAAAATTTTTAAAATAGCTACTACAATATTCTGATTAATGAGTTCATTGAAATTTCTCTTATTAGTTCTTTAACCTTCCTTGATATTGACATATTTTTATAGTTTATCTCCTACTTATTTCTGATCTTGTCTTTCATTTTTAAAAGTGAGACTTTTTTAAATCTTGATCTTATTAAAACCAAATAGAACAAAAGAATGATGGTTTACATGTTAGACACATTTTCATTTTCGCTAATAAAATAATCCATGCCTCATTTTAAAAAATAACGATCGTGTGGTTTGCAAATTAAGGGTTATTCTGGTAGCCCATGGATTAAGTTTTAAAGTGTTCCTGCTCTCTAGAACTTTCATATTTATACTTTAGATTCAGAGGGTCTTAGTCTTGGTTTCTAATCCTTTATTGTTTCATTCCTTGATTCAAACTTTACTATAGCTTTGAATTAGTTTTAAAAAAATTCATTTTAAAGATCATTTTAATTATTTAGTGCCTTTATTTTATTATTTAATGAGTTGCCGCTCAACAAATAGAAAAATAGAAATATTTTTTCGGATACTAGACAATGATATGGAGAGACTTAGTCCATTTTAAATAATATAGGTCTAATACGAATAGTTGATCACGAATTTGAAAAATAATGAAGACAACGACAGCGAATTACAAGACGGAGTTTAATTAGTTTACAGAAATAATAAAATAACTAAATTAATGGCACACTCTAAATCACCTCATTTCTAACAATCATTAGGACAGATGATCAGCGCTTCTCCTTATTACCGAAAACTCTATCATC
>JAJKFJ010014330.1:0-11133 GCA_027382625.1 Tetmemena sp. SeJ-2015 | reverse complement strand
ACAAAAGGGAGTTAACTCAAAAGGCTATGCAACTTCCTATAGCGTAAAATGACAACAAGAGTGACTTCGATACATTTTCCAGGGCTTCCAGTAGAGACCAAGAGGATATAAATATTTCAGCTGATGAACTATTCAAAAGAAGAATGTCTCAAGATATTTACAATAAGAGTATTCATTCGTAAAAAGCAGATCAATAGCTTCAATATAATTGAAATTACTATATTATAATGATAATCATATTATTCAAGAAGGGAATCAGAAATTCGCAAATACAGCAGAACTTATAGAGTTTATGGAGTAAAAATTTTAGAGGTTAGAGATGATGATGTGGAAGAAACGCACTCACAATAAGTATCAAGCCTTTTACCAGATGAAGCTATACGAGGAGCTGAATAGGAGCTAAGAAAGACTGAAGCGAGAAATATTTTAATTGCAGCAGAGATTCTCAACAATAGATCAGCAAGATATCACGACTCAGCAGAGTGTCTTCAATGAAGGAGATATCTCAGGTGCTCAGAACCTCAACCACTTTACGTCAATCAATATCAGCGAGAGATCAACTTTAAATTCTTAATTATAGAGATTGATTTTAAATCAATGAGGCCACCTAGGCCAAGAGTTAGATAAATCAATATATAATTAAATTCAATTATTCATCTATTGTTATGCTTTTACGATACACCAACTCAAAATTAGGGAAGCTAAATGTCAGCGCATCATAGATTAAGAACTCTCAGTCCTGAAGAAGTACATATTTTAAGTCATATTTATTTTAAAGAAGAGTAGAAGAATAATTTCAGTAGATTGGAATATAAATATCTTTTTTAAATGAATACTCCCCTATTATTTATGAAATTAGATTAAATAATAAAATATATATACCTCGTTTTGAAATAAGATATATAAAACCTCGGTCAATTTCATTTATAAACTTTGCTTATTAAAGAGTAATTAAATTAAAAAAAAGGTTGCACAAAAGTATTCGAGCTTAAATTTATAGCTTATGCAGCCAAAACTACCAAATGCGAAAATAAGAAGACCTCTATCATGATAAGTAAATATTTTAATAGAGAAATAATTTATTTGAGAACAGCTATAAACAAAAATTGACAGCTCTTCCTCTCTACGTAAAATGAGAAAATATTCTTAATTTAAGTTCATGAATTTGTGCAAATTTAGAGTCAAAATCTTTAATTTGATTCACTAGATGCAAAAAGATAAAAGGTGCAATTAAAAAAGTGCTTATTAAAATTATATCTGTTTTATATCCTAGACGACACTGAGCAAAGTGATGATGATAGATTAAGCTCAATGATAGATCCTAATTTCTAGTTCAAAGGAAGAGATACCTTAGGAGGGCCCCCAAAAGAAGGAGGTGGTTTAGATACTTCAAGATTTTTTTAAAGCAAATATCATTGTATATTTGCCCATGATAACAATCAGTTTCTTTTTGGAAAGGAATAAGACAATGAATTAGTTTTGACTGAGGCCGACCAAGCTAATTAAAGTGACCTAACATAGAGGGGCTATTTCTTGGATCCTGTGGAATTTGTATAGAAACTTAAATCACCTTTACTAACTCCAAAGAAGTAAAAATCGAAGATAGATCTCAAAGAGGAAAGACAAATTCAGAACAATAATTATATCAGGAATAAAGAACATATCTATGTAGAGAGAAGCCCAGTGCATTTCAATGAGCCCAACTTTTAATTTTATCTCTTAAAATTAAATTAACAAGCATGATTATGCTAACTAGTCCAGAGTCCTTGACAATATATACTTGCTTGGCGCAGGTAAAAATAGAAAATAATCTTTTAGAGTTATCTCAAAAGAAAGAGGCCTAAGTCCTAAAGCTATGGAGTTAATGCTTTTGAAGACTCACTTTTCCAACTAAGGATCTAGAAAAATAATAGTATAAGGAGTTTAAGAAACTTAAACTCAGCAAAGAAAGATCAAACTTCTCAAATTTAAAAATAATTGATTTCCTATTTCTCTTATTAAATTATAATTGGCACAAGATCTATTCAATAAAAGATTTTACAATTTTTAAAAATTAATATATCAATCATTGCTATACTTACCACATTTGTGTCTTTTAGCGCATAAGTTGTGCATTTTCTAACGACACTTGCTGCATTCTGTGTAAATTTCAAAGTCAAAGTCATAGAATCCTGGAGACTATTTACAAATTATGCACCTGTACTTTGTCAATTCACATGTTTGACAATTTTAAATATGATTAAGCAGAAGTTAGCGTGCAGCACGTAGCTTCTCGATAAGCTATCCAGATTTAAATAGAGAAAGTTGTTGCAAGTCCAAATATGCTTCCTTTAAGACAAGATTTTTAGTAAATTTTATCATATGATATCGATTTAACTTATTTTTGATTTTTCTCACTTGCATGTCCATTCTTCTCAAGGATGTCTTTCCAGGCATCACAAAATTTTAATTTATTACACACTTGATGCCATCAAAAACTTTATGAAGTTTCCTTCGAGAGATCATAAATTCAAAAAGCTGCTAGCGCAACATCACCTGAGGATGATTATTTGTAATTTTAACATAGGTCCTTCTCTTAAGGAATATAGCTGCATGCTTGCACACTTACTTCTGCTCAAGGTCATATCTTAGGGTAAACTCGCGTGGGATCACAAACTTTTCATCTGACAGACAATCTTTAGAGCATACATCAGCCATGCAGAAATTGCAGAATTTTCGTTTTAGAGTTATCTTTGACCAGACAGTATTCAGGCCTTTACCACAATTATGGCAAGCTGTCTATGGAGTATTAGGAGCAAAGCGACTAGTATTCTTTTTGAAGAAACGATCAACCGCTGATTGATTGTATTCTTTCTTTGTTAGTATTGACTGAAACTCTGACAAGAATGTTTACTCTGAATTTTTAAGTTCTATTATACTTCTTTAGATTGATTTCGCCTCTGGAGTAGATCCAGATTTCAAATAATTCTTTAGAAAGGCAATATAAAATCATCTCATTCATAAAAAATGCAACTTGTTACATGCTTATTTTAGAATTCCTAAGGTTTGCCCTTATTTAATCTCCACCCTCAAGAAAACGAAGAGGAGATATTTCTCTATTATCAAAACCGTCTTCATTTTTTATGAGCTATTATTAAATTAGTTTTGATTATCAAAATGCATTTTAAATTATAATTATTGCTTGCTCTTATGATGCATAAATAAAAAAATATATCATTATTCTTCTGAAGCGAATGCTAATTTTAATTCAAATTGGGCATTAAATGGAGGTGAGATAAAGTGGCATTTTTTTTACTTAAGATATATCCTCTTAATTCATTAAGAGCAATCATATGAGTCAAATTCAGACAATTTAAGAATTAACTCTATTTCTGCTGATCAAGAAAACGAATGCATTGGAATTAATGCAGCCCAAATTTTAGAGAAATATTTGCTCTTTAAAGCTAAATTTATAATATTAATTTTAATCCTGATTTCTTTTCTCATTTTGAGGATAATTATCTTTGTGCTTGTAGTCTTTCCTATTTTGATCAGTCCCAACATCATTAGATTCGTAAAAGGGATTATGAGAATGTTTTTTAAGCTGATTTTTCAACATATTCATGCTCTTTTAATTTTAATTAAACTATTAGTTATGCTATTCAGAGCTCTCATATTAATCTGACCATAAAAATCCATTAGCTCCTGAATCATATGCGCTCATTCCAGACATATACTTGAATGAATTGAAATTAAAATCTGTCTCTTTTTAATTATTAAAGTATCTTTGACTGATATCATTATTTTCTGAGGGAAGTTAATTTCCAAAGCTCGGTGAGCCATTATTCTTTATTATAAGTGGTGAAATTTCTCTCTATACCGTAGCGGAGGATTATTATGTGACCTTTTAAGATGAATTTGAGTTTAATTCAGTTTTCTGGAATAAGTTGAGTCTTGAAGTTCTAGGTGCAAATGTATCTTTCCTATAACTTTCAAGCTACTCGTCAAAATTTATACTTTCAGCATATTCTTAATACAAAAGTTGCATATCTTATTTCTTTTGCATCTTCGTATTTTGCTTTTCTGGTTAAAGGATAGTGCTTGATTAAAAAAGTGCTATCTCTGATTACATCTTGTATTCATAAATATCTTTTTAGTTCGAATGCATTTGCTATTAAGGAAATTGGGAATTTTCATGCGAACTTTTCTGATCAAAATTCTAAATCTATTTTCTCTTTGAAAGTGAGATGAGGTCATCACTTTATTCTATTCTTGATGACTATGTAATAACTAACTATTCAAGGGGATTCTAAACTTGGTCAATTGCTTAAATATAAAGATATATTTCAAACTATATTTAAGAAGGAGTCTGCATATCTTCTGTCTTGTTATCATAATTAGAGTCTTATTGAGGAAGTTTGTCTTAAAGATTTGCTTTATTATTTTCTTGAAGCGACACGTTACTTAAAATAATTTATAAACAAAACTTTCCAGCTCCTCGTTTAAGATCTATGCCTTGACACTTTTATCTGATATCTCTTCATTTTAAATAACTTCATCTTGCTCCTGATTTTAAGTTTGAGAATTCAGAGCACCTTGAGTATTTGTCTACTCTTATGAAGTAGATTTTACTTTGACACTGTCTCTGGCCTCTATTCCAAGATTTTATTGCATCCTCATCTTTAAACTCTCAGTTAGGTAGGCTTAGTACCTCTCATTAAGTTTATTATTGAGACTAAGTTTGTATTGATAGATGACTCTGCTCGATCTAAGTAAATCTTGCTTATTACTGTGGAAGAAGCTCAACTTGGGGTCATAGTGGCTCAAAAACTGAGAGTTAGACATTATCTCTTGCATGCAATAGTAAAGCACATCCTGCTCATTTAGAGTCAAGGTAATCCAACTCAAAGCACACTCTGCAGGCTCCTTGTTTTCGCTTAGCACTTAGAGGATCAAATTATTATGACAACCTAACATAAAAATGGGATATAAGAGACTGATGAGTAGGAACTAAAGTGAGTAGAAATGAGATCCCAGTAGTGTGGAGCTATATGCTTTGTGAGTGGAGACATCTCAAGATATCCATACTCAAAGAACAGATTGAGTACGATGACAAGGTTCCTTCCAAATCTGTCAATGGATTCTCCTGTCTGAACATTTTACGGATTGCTATTGACATACTCAAAGATGAATGTCTTTTCTTTATCTGTGAGGAGTTGAGACTTATTTATGATTAAGGAAAGTTTCTCACTCATAGTGAGTTTCTCCTCCTCTAAATCGATGGGCTGTTCATATCCTTCATCAGTATCATCCATAAATTTTTACACATTCTCTACAAATTTAGTGTTCTGCACCTCTTAAATGGTCTGAGAGACCTTTTCTTATAGCTTTTAAGTGTTGGCTTTGATAAATTAGAGCATTTTACGATTAATACAAATTATTATTTCTAATTTTTCTTGAATTTTATCTCCTTACTCTACTTATTTAATGCAAGCGCAGTTTGCGAAGAAGATTCATCAGAACTTGTTATTTTTAAACATTTTATTATAAAACTCTCTCGCTGGCAAGAAACTAGAGGCTTCCAAAGGAATGGATAATTTGCAGAAAAATATGGCGGCAGAGAAGGAGTTATTTGAAGGCTTAGAGTAAAAATTAAATGAGGCTAGCAAATTCAATTAATCAGTCGATCATAATATTTTCTATAACTATACTTTTATTATCAGAGACAAAGTAATAAAGAATACTTCAATAATAGGGCACAAGGAAGTGATAAAAAGAGCTAAAGAAACAATAGTCATGATCGAGAAAGTGAGAGTCTCCACCCGCAAATCCTTTATTCCGAATCTTAACAATAAAGGAAGCTTTATCTTTTCTGTTTCATTTTTAGGATGCAGAAAATGAATGACATGTCCCTGAGAGACTTGTAGGACAAAAAATAAAGGAAGAGGAACTTTTACAAATTTCAAGATGACATCAGAGCAAGGTTCGACTTGCTCAAATCTTCATAGTCTGATCCTTTTAGTGGTAAAAACGCTAAAAGTTTTACATCTAGAGAGCATTATTTTTATTATTTAAGTTGTTTTTTTCTTATGCTGCGAATCCTTACAAAAATCTGCAGGAAGTTATTAGCTCTAAGAACTTTTAAGTTCAGCAGTTCGCACACAAAAGAACAACAGGCATTAACTATGGGCTTTCAGTTGAAAGAGTATTGCAAAATTGTGATGAGGATGAATATGATGATCATCAAAACGCGAGGCAAGATTCTAATCAGAATGCAGAAATATATTAGTTAAATTTAATTGATTTTACAGATAATTAGCTTAGCGCAAGAGATAGAGAAAGACTCTCGAAGATGATTCTTAACTATGGAGGAGCAATTGATAAACATTACAACAGAAAGAGCAATCAATAGTTGCTTTCAAAGAGAGAAAGCATCAGCAATATCCCTATTTAGGAAGTTAGAATTAAAAATTTTCCTTCTAAAATAATTCAATATATTGTCTTTAATTGAATTTAGCAGCCGGAATCCTTATTAGAAAAGCTTTAAGAAAGAAAGTAAGGCTCAGTTGAAAATCTTATAAGAAAGAGAAAGTTAATGAGAAAGAGTGTTCAAGACCAGATCGCTGTTCAATAATCGCAGTTGAAATCAATTTAAAATCTGGTTTCTCTTTCTCCCTCTATCCGCGTTGAGGATGTTTAAACTGCTTAATCTTTATTTCGGGTAAGGAGATTCAGTGTAAATCGGTCTGTTTAGGGCTATCTAGGATCTTAATCTTAAAGAAGGAAATCTTTAATTAACGGAGATATGGATCCTTAATCACTTTATGAGATAGGACTAGAGAACTTACCCAAAAAAGGATAGGCTATTTCATCCAGACAGACTCCTAATTTTGCACTTGATTTTACCAGAAGAAGTTAACTCCAGAATCTTAATCAAAGTTTGGATTCTAAAAGTTCACACAAGAAAGACTAAGTAAAGTAGAATTTATTAAAATAACAATGTTAAATGACTGATTCAAAAATTTGGTACGATTTTTTTATGATTAACTTGGTGATAACATTTTAATCATTTTATGATAATTAAAAGAACAATTTTGAAGATTGAATAAATGCATAACTTGAATAAATTTTTCCTAAGAATTTTTTGCTAAATTTTTGTTTATACCATGAATTTGACTTTAACTAACACGATCGATATTTTGAGTAATAGCTACTTGCCTGAAATTATTACTTCGATGCCAACTCAAGAGATTGACAATTCCATAGATAGAATTATCTCTTAAACTGTAAACCCTGTAATAGATGAGCCATTAAGTTAGCTGCCCTTGGAAAAACCGTATTAGAATATTGCTTCGAATGAGTAAAAAGCTATGGTAATTGGAGGTAGGATGTAGTTTGCAAATTTAATTTATCTGAGTATTTAATTGCTTCAAGATTCAAAAAGGAATCTGTCAGTATAGTTGGGAAGAACAGCTTATAGTCAAAAAATCAGAGCTTGGCAAGCTCAAAGAATCCTTATGAAAAGCAACCTATTCAAGAACAGCAGCTTGAAAATAGTGAGGAGAGTGATGCAACTTCAAATGCTAACACAGACTCTATAGCTACTCACTCTCGTCCACTCTCGAGAAGTAAAAGACTAAGCTCCCTCAGAGATTTAGCATCAAGAGGAACTAACCAGAGAGACCTTGAAAGCAGGAGTAGTAGTAGAATCACTAAAGCTCTCATAACTCAAAGTAGTAATTTTATGCCAAGCTCTCTCAGCAAAGTAGAGATAACTACTACAACTAATCCTCAAGTTTCTCGTAATAACGCTGGATCTCTTATTTAAGTAGGAGGAGCCAAGCAATATTTTAATAGAAAAGGTTCTCAAAGCAATGTTTTTGTAAGTCACTCTATTATATAAAAAGTTTTTTAGAAATTAAAAAGATCACAAGGGGGTAAATCTAAGAGCGGTAGCCAATAAAATACAGACAAAAATAGCAGCAATAGAAGTTTTCTCAACGGATGGAGTAATACAAATAAGAGCATCATAAATATACCCTAAACAACTCCAAAGAAGTTAGAAAAATAAGCTACTCATAGTTCAAAGTGAAATGCTTTTGGGTTATTTTCCATCAAAATTTTGAATTCCTATCAAAATGATCATAACGATAAACTTTAGAAAAGTATGACTGCGCTTGCTTGTCGAAGCTTTGAATTGTCTCCTCTTCTTTTTGGAAGGCTATCTGCTGTTGCTCTATGATTCTGAGATTTTTAGTAACTTGTTTGTAGAGTAACTTTTCCTTAGGATTTAGTAAGTAGGGTCTTTAATCGCCAGAGTGAATAATCTTCTTCATCCTTCTTATTTCCTCTGTTATCTTGTCAACTGAGTCATCAGATTCGAATCTATAAATTTATTTTAAGGACAATTAGCTGAGAGCGGAAAAAATATGCCTACGAGAAATCCAAGTTTCCCTTGGAAGTTTGATTCGTGCTCAAAAGCATTTTTTAATATAATTATCATTCCTTATTCCAATTTTTCTATTTTATCTTCTCCCGAATATCATGAGTACCCACAGTTAGTGTTAGGAAGAAAAGTAAATATTTTAATTTTTATTATAAATGATATAAGCTGCGAACATTAAAGTTGCTGTGCGCATAAGGCCTCTGCTCGAGGATGAAGTTCGCCAAGGTCACTCAGATAACAAACTTGAAGTTGATTTGCAAAATTCCTGCATCAAGTAAGGCTTATAATGAGAGGAGCATTTTGTTCAATGAATTTGTAGTGTGTTGCACGACAGGAATAATCTGTACAAGAATTCTCAATTTGACTTCGTGCTTGGATAAGAAACTTCCCAGAGGAAGGTCTTCGATAGAGTGGAGGTTGCAGAAATGATTAAGCAAGTTGTAGATGTAAGTGAAATTTTGACCTTCTGGAGCTATATTTTCAGAGATCATTCATTCTTATGCAAATACAATCATCTCTCAATGAATTCTTGCAAGGATAAAAAAGTTTTAAGAGAATATTAGAGTGGTTAATTTTGTGAGATAGTTTCGGATATTAGAGTGCTATGGTGAAATTATCAATTTTTCTTTTCAATAGATATCCGTAACCCATTATTTTAGGGATACCATGCTACTGTATTTGCCTATGGTCAAACCGGATCTGGAAAGACATTCACTATGGAAGGCTACAAATACAGATCTAATGATAAAGGCATACCTCAGCCCATAATTGAGCATGGAGAAAACGAGGGCATAGTTCCAAGGTCTATTTAGCTGCTATTTGACCTCATCAAGCAATAACAAAATCTCCAGAAGAAAAAGTTCACTTAAAGTTATGTAAAGTTAAATTCAATTCATTTGTTCACAGTATACTGCTCATACTTGCAAATCTACAAGGAGAAAATTTTTGACTTGCTGAATAAAGCTCAGCTTAAACGTTTGATAAATGATGGACCAGGTTTAAAGCTAAAGTGGAATAAATAGGACCACTTTACAGTAGAAAACTTGTACACCTTTGAGTGCCGATCTCCAGATGATGTACTTGCTCTTTATCACTTCGGAATCCGAAATAAGGTAGTTGCCTCGCACAATATGAATAATTCATCTAGCAGATCCCATACGATATATTTTTAAAAAGATGCTGAGTCTAACCATAGAGCAGGTGGATTTGAGATATCCTGAGAATGTTATCACTTCCAAACTGTAGCTGGTTGATTTAGCTGGCTCAGAGAGATAAGCATTTACCGGAAATGTGGCAAATAAGGAATCCATAGATATCAATAAATCCTTATTCACACTCAGATAAGTTATTACTGCCCTCACAGACAAGAAAAGCTAAAACTAAACCTCAAACGGAGGGGCTAATACAAATTACATACCTTATCTCAAACGAATAATATTGATCTATGTCTAGATGTTTATCGTGAGTCTAAACTTACTTCTCTTTTGAGACAAAGTTTAGGAGGAAACAGCTACTGTCTAATGATTGCCTGTCTCAACCCTTGTGATATGTATGTCGAAGAGAATATAAACACTCTTCAGTATGCAGGAAAGGCGAGTTACATATCCAATAAACCCATTAGAAATGACGATCCAAAGATGCGGCTGATTGAAGATTTGAAAAAGCAAAACAAGCTTCTCAACGAAGAGCTAGCAAAAGCAAATGATACGATTCAATTCCTGAGCTAGATCACTGGTCAAAATCCAAACACCATTAAACAAAACCTTAAAAATGTTCTAATGCCAGGCACAGCAGCTTCAAATTCTCGCATCACTCCAGATCTTTCACTAATGGCTTCTTAGCAAGATCCCATTCGTTAGGGGTCTGCCTCGTCTGCAATTACTGAAAAGAGAGGAGGTGACACAAGTGCAGATAGAAGATCAATTATCACAGAGCGTATAATAAAAGACAAGGACAACATCGAGAAATTCTTCAAAGACAAGAGTGAGACACTCCAAAACATAGCCAATATGAATAAGCCTCTTGCATCTGCAGGTCTACCAAGTGCCGCCAATGAAAGCAAAGATGCAATCACAGAGCGCATTATTCATACAGTAAATATGATGAAGGAAGTGCTCCAAAGTAATCTAAACCTCAGAGAGACTATTCAGAAGTAGAGTCCTCATAATAAGTTTTGATTTACTATAAGAGTGAGATGATTGATAATTTGAATGCAGACATCTTCCAGTTGCAGAACGAGAATGAAGATCTAAGAGACAGGATAAATATTCTTGAAGAATATACAGGCAAAGACTCATACAACGATGTTTCTCGACTTGTCAAAGAGAAGAAAGTGCTTGAAAACCTTTAAGTAAATTTATTTAAACAGAGTAAAGCACTTGGAATAGACAAGTATGAACTGGGCTAATTTTCAAGCCACAAGGCAAAACTTCAATATGTTTTGATGATTATATTCTTCCACTAATAAAAAGACAACGTGAATAAATCGTAGACATCTGGAGTGATGCCAAAAGCAACACTCAATAACGAATTCAACGATGACTACGAACCAGTTCGGTGTGCGATTAACGCTCAAGATGAATTAGCTGATCAATAAATGCAAGTGAACCCCATGACTGCAGGTAGCATAATAGGAGGTGGAGGAACCAAGAAGAAAAGGAAACTTGAGCAAATTAACTACCAGAAATAGATGGTTGGCAGAGGGAACA
>JAJKFJ010014328.1:0-11133 GCA_027382625.1 Tetmemena sp. SeJ-2015 | reverse complement strand
ATTAGAGCTTTAACAACAATTTCACTTTTACCCCAAAGATCAATAAAAAATCTAAAAGCCTAGCCCAAAAGAAATTCCAGGAGACACTTAAGTAAATTCATCATCATGATCTGCTCATTCAAAAAGGTAAAGTCATTAACAATAAAAGGAACAAGCTTCAAGACGATTATTACAAGCATGTATTGTTTTTATTTTAGGAAGGAAGAGCTATCTAAATGCTCATTTGCACCTCAGCTTCAAACTTACACATCAAGAAGAGATGCTAGTTTAAATAAGACATCTCCTAACTTATCAAGATATATCAAAGATCTGTCTACCAAGGCTCCTATAAAGTTTTATAAGAAAGAAGAGCGAAAGTAAAATTTGCCTTCTCCTAAATTTGCAAGAAACACAAATGCTTCCAATAATGATCTTTAATATGATTTGTCGGTTGTAAAAAGAAATTTAGGCTCTTTATAAGAAGTTAATTCCATAGTTTCCCTCCCAGATCCTAATATGTGGATTTTAATAGCCGTAAATTAGGAAATTATTCTTTAGTTTAGCTAAGATATGGGAATATGCGACACAGCTCCACGTCCAAAAAGAAAGGACATTATAGAACTAGCTAATCAGAACTTAATGATGAATAAATCAATCACAAGCTAGATCAAAAACATAGAAAGGAATTATTTAAATTATTGTTTGAATACAATTAATCAAGAAGATGAATTGAACCACCAAAATTAAAACTCATTCTCATTAATGAGTAACTCAAGCATGCTAAGTAAGAATTAAAACCCAATAAATTAAACTTTAGAGAAAACACCACTTCTATACATAGATGTAAATCTTGGAGGCTCATCGGGTCTATAAAGAATAGTGCTCTATGAAGATGATTAGCCATCAATAGTTGCTTAGAAGTTTGCTCAGATCAATAATATCAGCGAGTTTAATATTTTCATTTTGAGCAAAAGACGAAGAAGCTAGAAATCTTAATCGACCAAAAAATGCAAGATCATATAAGGAAATAAAAATCCAATCTGTCCTAGTCTGAAATCAATTAAACTTAGTGAGGCTTTAACGAATTAATCATTACAATTATATTTATAACTTTATAAGCCATTTAATCATCACTTTTTAAGAATTAAAAGCCTTTTGTACAAAACGCCTATCATTTCCCCTGGCTTATCATAGTTTTGCTTGACTTCAGTTTCTGAGTAGCCTAATTTTATCATATGCTGAAGTGTTTCATCATCGATTGATGATGAATCTGTGCTTGACTATTATCTATGAAAAGTTTTCAAGGTTTTAGTGAGTGCTTGACTCTTTTCTTCTAAAATTCCATTTGTTTTCCGAGGTGTAAGTAAAACCTTAGTCCTTTAAAATTGCTTACCTCTCCCTTTATCTAGATGGTCTTCAAATTATTCTAAGCCCTATGAAAGTAACTGCGTAGTATTTCTCTTTATAATTACATTCTATACTATGTCCTACCTTTCCAAATCTAATAAGCTATTTCCATCTCTGTTCATTTATGATAGATCTTGATCTTTATTCTCACTTAGAAAATGTAATAAGTCAAAAGCTGTTGCTCTAATAGTAGGATCTACTGCAAGCATCTTTTACAAAAGCTTCAGAGACAAGGTTGATAAATGAGAGGGCATATGATAAATCCCATTTTAAATCTTCTTCGTTAATTCTCTATCAGTATGAGCATAAAATGGAAGTGATCCACAAAGTAATATGTAATATGCAACGCCACAAGTCCAGACATCTACGGGTGACCCTCTATACTCTTTCTTACTAATGATTTCAGGGGCCATGTATGAAGGAGTCCCGCAAAATAACTTTAAATTTTTCGTGCTGTAAACGGCGAAACCAAAGTCGATAATCTTTATCTAAAGAGTTTCTTTATCAATAATTATGTTCTCAAGTTTTATGTCCCTGTGACAAATACTTTTCTAATGAAGATAGGCGACAGCATCTATAAGTTGTCTTAATATACCTAAAGCCTGACACTCTTCCATTTTCGTATTTTCAATAGTTTTCATGTATTCGTTCAGAGGGAGTCCTCTCACATATTCATTGATAAGAAAGACATTGCTAAGAGTGTCAATCGATTCATATAGTTTCATTATGTTAGGATGATCTAACCTAGATAGAATTTTGATTTCTCTGATCAAGTTTTGCTTGACCTAGGGATCTATTAGCTTATACTTTTCATAGATTTTTATTGCTACTTGATGACCACTTCTTTTATGAATGGCTAGTCTAACTTCAGCATAACCTCCTTATCCTAAAAGACTTTTATCCGATAACTCATATTAAAGTCTAAAACTTGTATGTATAATTATAATAAAATCGCGAAGTGTTTATAAAAATTTAGGCTTAAGAAATATTCCTCTAAGAATTTAGAAGAAGCCCCTGGCGTTGAAAACTCAGTCCCAGTGAAATGTACATGCTAATTAAAGTTAGCTTGGAAGTATTTCTTTATGTCATCTTCTCTCTATTTCTATTAGAGCTCTTATTTATTCAACTTTTGTATCTTTTTTGGCTATGAGGGATTTTTAGAATGAACAGCAGTTATTTTTTGGCTCTTTAAATCATCTTTAAAGCTAAGTTTCTCATTTTGAATTAGCTTTTAAGTCATGAGAAGATTCTTTTCTGCGACTGCATCGAATCCATTATGTGATTAATTATCTATCGGCGAGGAGATTGGATTAAAATGTAAAGCCAAAGATAAATCGAAAATTTGACAAATATTGAGTCAGGCTGAGAGATACAAAGAAAGGCAATTGAGCGCATTCTTGATCATCTATGCCTTCTTAAAGATGTTGGAGGCTTGCTGAGAGCTTAATAACCTTTCTCAGTCTCCTTGTAAGAACCAATGCCAGGCACAAACTTTTTCTTTTTGACAGCTATATCAACATAGTTGTTAACCTTTCCTTTTTAAATAGTGAATACACTATTTCCCCATTAAGTCTTTCTGAAGCATTCTTCAACGTTTACAAATTATATCCCTTATTATCTAAATAAATAGAAGTCTTAAAATTGTAACTCCCTGGAGCAGGGTCTTTAGTTTTTTTAGGTTTTATAGAAATAGCTTCTTTTGGCTATTGATCCTTCTCTTTAAAATATCTAGCCGCCGGTGTTCTGGGTCTAACCAAATCCTAACATCATTAACTTACGAATCTAAACTTACATAGTTAATTTTGTACTTATGGCCTGGAGTTTGCATTCCACTGTACTTCGCATCATTGATGAATTAGCACTTATCGGTTGTCGACTTTGGCATGCTTTGAATTTTATAAACTGGGGTATCGTATGTGCCAGGTCCAGGCAATCTATGCTTTCTCATTTTGAGAATTTAATCAATGAGAGTGGATCTATCTCCTTTCAGGAATCTGCCTTGGGGGTTCTTAGTCCAACTCTGATCCAATTTATAAGTGTTGGGAGCTGGCAAATCCTTCTTTCTTCTTGCCTCATACTCGATAATGTTTTCTTTCTTTCCTTTTGCCCAAAAAGTCTTTGGCTTATGAAAAGCCCAAAGATTAGTGGGGACATAATAACCTTCGATACCCCACTGCTATTTCGTTGAAAAACCTAAATCTATCATAGACTAGTTTCCCTTGTTCTCTTTGTCTAAAAAAAGAAATTAGAAGTGTGGTAAATATGCATACCGGTGATAGCACTGATGTCGAGAGCGTTATTGTTATAGATCATGGTGTTATTCACAGAGGACTTAGATTACTTTAACCCACCACCACCGCCTGCTTCGTTATTTACAGTTCCATTATTTCCAGCGTTCTGATAGTAAGAATGAGAATTTGTCCTCGCCCCAAAATGATTAGATGTCTAGGGTCTGCTCCTGATTCTTGTGCCGTATTCGGACAGATTCCTTTTAGCCTCTGAGGTTTCAGGACGAAGATTAAACGAGGAAGTTGATTTTTCCAGCTAATAAAGAAGTTAAGAAAAGAAAAGAGTACATCTCCCATTAATGCGAAAAAACTTCTTAACAATTAAATTATTTTAAATTGGAAATCTGAAAATTTTATTTTCTTATCAATGATTATGTGATTTATCTTGGTGTTGATTTTTCTCTCTTTATCTTGACAAGGGCTTGGAACTATTATTTGAGTTTATTCCCATTTAAGTAGTGCTCCTTCTCGACTAATCAGTGAATAATAAATTTAAGTGTCTTACTAGACACTATCATGATATGCTGCTTCCATTGCTATAAGATAATAGCATTAAATTAAGATTCTTCATTTGGTTGTGCTAAACTCCGCTTTAATTAAGCACTTTTTAGCTATTTTTATTAGTCTTTTTACTTTTACTCGAGACTGACTCCTCAATTCTAGGCTCGCTACTTTTTCTGCTTGGCTTTCTCTATGAATACTACTAGGATTGCAAATTCTCCTCCTTGATTTCATATGACTCTTCACTCTAGTTTAATTTGTGTACCTTTTCAGTTATCTGCTTCTGAGTCATTTATTTAGGGATTTTGGCTCTGTTTAAGGTCTACTACTATTATTGACTTACTCCTTGCTTATTGAATTGCTGGTTTTTATTTTGGCCTAAAATCTTTTTAGCAAGGAGTTGGCCAGTTTCAGTATTCAAATTGCTTAAAAACTTAGACTAGGTGATTATATCATCATTTACTTGATTATCTAATCTTTGAGTACCTGGAAATATAATACGTTCAGCCCCGATTTTACACTACTGGCTAGGAAGGCAGCTTGCCCAGTAAGTAGCCACTGTTTTTAGTCTTTTTACTGAACTTTAGAGAAGTTGCTTCATACCCATCCATTATTGGCATGTTCAAATCCATAAATTACCCTACAATTTTGGGATTTAATAAAGTAAAATTACCTTTTATTTGACATTTTTCTAGCAATACTCAGCTGACAAGGAGTGCTTACAGTACCAAGTTTTAACCCAGATGGCAACTGCTTCGTCCTCGTTCGTCCAGGCCTTACAGAAGGAAACTCAAAAGTTTTTGAAAAATCGGGGCTGAACGGATAATATCACAGGGGGCAGAAAGCTTTACTCCTACTTAGTCTGAGAAAAGTAAGCGCTATTCTTATTAGGGCTCTTAGGAGGGCTGCTTATATAATCAGAAATCAAGGAATCTTGGTCCATGAGGTTAAATTCCTCCTCCATATGCTCTTTAACTTTTATGTCGGCATCGTATTTCTAAGAGTAGAGGAAAGGTTGAATCTTTATTTTCCCATGGAAGGTTGTAGCCATCGAACGGGGGCTGATATTTAATTGGGACTGTCCCTAAGTTACGAGCTTGTTAAAAGGGGAAGGCTTCTAGCGAGAGATGAAATTCTGATTTTTGGAGTTTGCGCTTTAGAAGTCCTTAGCCTTAGAACTATAATTATTATAGATAAGTTAAATGAGTGAGGCTCTATATTTAAAAGTAGTAAATTTGATATTTATGGCATCATAAATTATAGCTTGAGGAAGCGGAGACCACTAAGAATTGATATCCTACTAATTAATCGAAATTATCTAGCCATCTCCCTTCAATTGATCTTGCCCTCTTTGAATAACTGGGAGTTAGATCTATTACTATAAAAAGTTTAAGTTAAAATATTTCAAGATTCTTATTTATGCTGCGGACAGCTATATCCTATTTTATACAATGATATATGTCTAAAACACTAGAGACTCTTAACTTACCTGTAAAGCTGATTGCTGAATTCCATTTGGAATTTGGAAGGATGCTTTGTTATTCACACTTAATTTTTATTGGTTTAGGTAGCCCTTCTTTATCTACGCTAAGGATAAATAAAATATGTAAAAGTGATTATTGGTTTGCAATTTTCTTATTAGAAATCGTAGTATGGCCATTCGTTCTTGCCTTATCTTGCATCAAGGATATTTTATCACTAAAGTTTTGGATTTCCTCAATTAAGTAAACTTTATATAAATAATTTGATCTTGATATATTTTCTAATTTCTCTCTGTTCTTTGATGATCAGTGCCAGTTAAGCTTCCAATAAGTAAGTGAGTATTTGATCCTCCTAATGTTTGGAAAATCTGATTTTTTTGTTGTTTCATAATCTATGGAGACTGTTAATACTACTCCATTTTATAATTATCCTATTAAACAATTATTAAATTCTTAATATCCTATAATTGAATTGAAATTTAATTTATTTATTAACAATTTAATTCAACATCTTAGGACTTTTCTACCACTATAAAATATGTTATTAATTAATTTTAATTCTAATAAATTTAATTCTAGGCATATTCTTCTTTTTTATTATTTTCTCACATTTTAAATAATCAAACTCTATGAAATTTTTTTGATATCTGGATTTTAATACTTAATTGCTTATGCTTCAATATTTGTGTCTGAGTTTACAAAATTTGGAACCTCTGGCTATTCATCTTAAAAGGATATTCTATTTTAGCCCTGAATAATGGAACTTAAATTTTCTCTTAAGCAAACAAAGTTATAAGGCATTGTCTCATTAAAGTCAAAAGCATTATCTTTTTTACATTGAATTAAAATAACAATTAAAATACTTCGAATAATTATTTAAAAGATTAAATAAGGAGAAATATCTTTTAAGTGCTATAATTGAATGATAGGACTAATTCCATCTCCAATATTCCTCATAAGCTCATCGCTTTCTTATCTCGGTTAATTGTCTCTATCTTAAATTAATTTAGATTTATTTTGGTTATAAAATCCAATGGTAGTGTGCATAAATTTTTACATTTTTTAGTTCCTTTTTGCATCAATTTGACCTACATTTACAATAAAAGCAATACATTATTCTCACTTTTATATTCTTTCCTATCAGCTTATCTGTGCTCATTTATACTTGAGAGATTCCTTGAAAAATTTTCATTTAATTAAGGCTTAGAATTATTTGAGGAAAGATTTGAAAAGTTCTTATTTCTGTACATTAGATATTACTTTGCTTTAACATGATCCTAACTTATGAACTTTTATCTTGGCTTTGAGTAAGGGGTTTGAGTCGAGGACTTAAAACTTTTGGAGTTAGTTTAATTCCGTTTAAGCATGAATTAGATTGAAGTGTTTGAGGCTGATGGAATGGTATGATCATGGATGGTTTAGTTATTCAAAGCACCTACTTCGGAGTGACATAAGATAGTGTCTGAATTTAAATCTTGCCCATCAAAATCAGGAATCGCATGATTAACGTAATTCAGATACTCTCCTATAGAAATATTTCCTTTGTTCTTCTCAACTCCTTCTGAGAGCAATTAATTTATGATGAATGAGTTTGGTAAGACAATCTCTCCTTCCTTAAGATCTTGGATAATCATTTAATTGTTTACATTTGAAAATTGTTAGCTTTCTTGCTTTATGCTTTAACTTGTTTCTTTTTCAATTAAGTTAATTTGCTGAGAGCTATTCTCTTAATGTTCTTGTATTCTCCTAATTTCTTAAGGGTGATTCTTATAAATAGAAACTTCAGATAAGCTTATATCTCTAATTCTTTGTGAGGATGAGCTTATATTTATTTAGTTAGTTTATTCAAGCTGTTAAGAAATGTCGAAGGGTTACTCTCCAGTTGATTCTTGTGACAATATTGTATTTTCAACTGTCTTCGTAACTTTTCGTAATCTTTTCATGCTTATAAACTTCCTCTGTAAATAAAACTATTCTTAAAAATTATATTTCTCTGGGAACCTTGAGCTAAGCAATTAAATGATTGAATATTGTTACCTCAATAATATTTTGTATGCTCTGATTCGTGGTTTAGCGAATCAGCATTGAATTATGGAGGTTAGATTAGTTTGTTGTAAGTTGAGTGGTTTTTATTGTTGATTTTCGCACTTTCTAAAGTTTATCTCATTTTATAGTTTACAGACACAACTCACAAATGTTTTTAATTAACTCAATTTAATTCAATACATTATTTATAAGCTATTTATTTCATAAGGAATAATTTATCATGAAAAGAGATTAGGGTTATAGGAATTGTGTTTTTGAGAAAGATAATCGGTATTAGACAGTCAACTTTTGAATGACTATTAAAAATTAAGTAATTTTCTAGAATTAAATTAATGTCAAACTAATCTGGATAAGGAAGCTCCTATGACAAGCCATTTGTGGATCCCTATGATAAATCGCCAAGAAGCGGCAGCTCTTACAATGATCCTAGCAATCCCTCTAACCCAGGCTACACCCAGCCTTTAGATTTCGATTCACCCTACTCAAATCTACTCAATGATAGTAACAAAACCAAAAATGAACCATAACTCACCTATAAAGGAGGCCAAGCAACATACTACTCAGATTATGGATATATTTTTAGAGTAGCCAAAAGTAGCGCCTAAAGTTGAACCCTACAAGCCTCCCGCAAATTACTAGCCACAAACATAGCATAACTAAATTAACAATGCGACTTATCCTGCATAGTAATAATTCATTTTTTAGAATACGCCACAGCAACCGCCTCAAGGATAAAACTTTGGGTTTGGAGATCTCCCTCAAAGACCATTTTAGCCAGAGTAACTATATTTTTGATTTTATATAGCCTCAAATCCCATAATAAGATTAGACTCCCTACTAGAATTTGACTGCCTCTCCATATGCGCCATACATGCCAGACGAAAGATTTATTTTAACTATGAATTTGCTTATTAAGATTAACTCCTAGTCTAAAATTAGACCACTGCAGAGATTACTTACAAAGGTACTACAAATCGTTCTTGAATGACTCTGAAAAGAAGGAGTTTGAAGACTTAAAGCTATTTCATCAAACTGCTTCCGGATCCTTCGCAGTATTACTCCCACTCACACTCGTTTACAGTTTCTCTACCAAGTACAATGTGAGCATGTACTACTCCAAGACTATCCAGAGTATATTACTTATGGGACTACTTGGAATGGGCTGGGCAGGCATTCATTAAAAGCAATAGAAGTTCCATACCAAAATGGCTGAGAAGTACTTCATGCCATACAGTGATGATCAAATTAAGAACTTTGACGAGCTTATGCGTATTTAAAGAAAGCAAGCTGAGGATCTCGAAAGACAGCAATAGCTAGAGGCATAGAAGGCAATGGAGAGGAGTATACAACAGTACCAGTTCAATTAAGGTGATCTTTATTTTTTAAACTTCATCACTCAATATTTTATCCTTAGTAGGGATTCTACCCTTCTCAGAATTCTCAGCAGTAGTAGCAACCATACTAAGGATATCCAGGCTTGGAGATTCCAAAAGAGGAGCTTAAGAAGAAGTGACAATAATTTATGATTTCTTGATTAAACTGTTTAGAAAACTAAGTGACATCATTTTATCCCTAAGAATAGCGATATTTAAAATAATTCATAAATAAACATGGACCAATTGGAATAATCATACGATTATGGGAGGCGTAATAAATTCTCCATTTCATTCGTCTTTAAGCAATCATATAGAAGAAAATAGCACCTTCGATGATTACCAGGACATGAGTTTGAATTAGAGCCAAGTTTAAGCAATGAGACATCAAAGGTAGAGCTCTGTATAAGTGAGATCAGTTCAATTGCCTCCAATCTACTTAGTAAGTTACCTTTTTATTGTTGTTATAAGTGTAATCTTTTTTACAACAGAAATACTCTGCTCCAAGATAAGGAACACAGCTCAATGAATACAACTCTTTAATATCTGAGAGAAAGTAGCAAGACTTGAATGAAAGTCAAACCAACCATGGTCGTACCATAAGTCTAACCAGACATCTAAGACCCACCAAAATTACAGTGTTCCCTACCTATGGAGCGTGGGATTCTAAGCTTGTCATTTAATCTACCAATCGATAAACTTTCAAGCATGAGGAAGCTAAAAATGATTAAGCCACCCAAGGATAATATGGAAAGTCTAAGGTTGATAGAAGTCATTTTCGATAGCTTTACTTTGAGAAGATTTACATGGATGAGATGCTAAAAATGAAAAACATCATGAAGAAATCAAACAAATGAGAAGTGAGATGAGCTTAATCTTGATTTTATCACAATAACTTAATTTGAATGGACTAATTAAACTTAAAATTATTTCATATATTTTTATCGTATGCAATAGACTGCAATTCATTTTCCTTGAAAGAAATTGTCTTCATGAGTGCATATTTATTCTGAGCTAGCTTGCTGTAATCAGATGAATTGCTCATATCATTGATACTCTATTCATTGGCTAATATAGTATGGTGTTAAGGCGTTCCATACAATGAATCAATTAGCTTCTGTGAGCTAGTTCTCTTATTTACCTTGATATCTATATTTTCAAAAGCAGCCATCCTCACATAAAATTCCTTATCAAACTCATGTGGTATTTAAGTTCTTTTCTCATTAACTATGCCCTGGTCTTACTCTTTTTTATTTTAGTTAATGAACTTAGTTTAAGCTGCTGATTAATAATCTTTGACTAAATTTAGGCTTTTCTTTTGAATTTTTTCCTTATAGGCCATAAAACTTTGGACCTCTTTATTTCTATGATCTTTTACTTATATTATAAATAAGCTCTATTACTTTTAGCCTTTCCTCTTCTTTTTCGGTAAATATCACTTTGAAGTAAAATTTTTAAATTTTAAGTTGATAGGTTTTGCTATATCGGATTCGTGGGTATTAGATGACAGCTTTTTTATAGAATCCCTCAAGTTGGTCTTGGTATCATACTGCTGTTTGATGTAACTTACTCTATCCTCTTGAGATACTTTTACTAGCTTATTTTATGGATCCCTTCCTTTAAGGACTTAGGCTACATTTAACTGTTCAAAACCTATCAAAATGGAAAATAAATTTGATGTTATTACCACCTTGTGTTTTTTTCCTTCCAGAGTTTTATGAAAAGCTAATATCGATATCATTATCCTTATTTCTAGCCCTTAAGCTTTCCTAACTGCATCTCAGCTGATGGAATATAGACCTATTCCTTTCTAAGATTTGAGAGAAGTCATCGTCATTAACTATTATAGAACTAATTAATATTTTAAAAATTTGCAAGGAAAAATATAACTATAAGGGTAACATATATCTATAGCTATCTAAGGTTCATTACATGGATGCGATGAAGGAAATGTAGAGACTCAATGCATCATTATCACTACAGAAGCAATAAGCAAGTGCGCTCTCACATCTAACGCTGAGTAATGTTGAATTGCATCGAGAGCGCGCATCGAAACTT
>JAJKFJ010014324.1:0-11135 GCA_027382625.1 Tetmemena sp. SeJ-2015 | reverse complement strand
GCTACAAATAATTCTGCATGTAATAATCTTAGGATTATAAAATTTACATGCAAAAACCTTAGGCTTATATTTAATTTTTTATACTTAATCATTAACAAATAATTATTAGCTTATCTTATAAATTAAAAAACAATTTAAATTTAGAATTCCTTATTATAAAAAGTAAAAGCAATTAAGAAATGAATTTCTTCTCCCTATTCTGAGGAATAATTATTCAGTTAATTTAAATTTCATGCTTTATTAAATTATTAGATTCATGAGTAACTATAATAACTATACAATTAAATTAGCCGGCCTAATAATTAAATCAGTTTTCTAATTAATTTTTCAATTTCATGCAATCTCAGCCACAAATTTTAACACAATTCACATTTTAATTTAGTTTAAAAAAATAATAGGTAAACTATGTTAAATTTACAAGAATAGTTATATTAGAAATTGTACTTATAAATAGAGAGATTTTTCCTTAATATTTAAGAGAATATAACTTAAAGTCTTCTTGTAAATTTAATTTATGTCAGAAAATAACTATTTAAGTTTGAAGAATTAATTAACATAAATGTTCCACATTATGAAGTATTTGCTAGAGAGGACGTGTATCCATTTAAATGCAATATATTAGTAAATTAATTAAAATGGCAGAATGCAGAATTATTCTACTCAGAGCTTCAATAATTCTTTAATAATATACAGTTATGTTAAAATCGGAAATCATAAAAAATGAAGGGAATGTCCATTTAATTATCTGAAGAATACGCTCTTTAATTAATTTTACTTTTATGACTTAATATGAGAACAACTTGAATTATTGAGACTCAATTTGAGGCTCTCTAAAAGTAATGGGACAATAAAATAACACTCTTTGCTATCGGTTTTATTAGTCTTTTGAAATGGAGGGCAGCAGTTCCAAATCTTTTTCTCTCATCATTTGAAGATATCTGAAGCTTTCGTGACCGCAATCAATAAACTTTAAACTTAATTATTTATTTATTATAGTTCTTATATAAATTATTTATGAATATTCGCTGCTGAGGAGTATCACTATTTTAAGAAAATCTTGCACCTAATTTAATCAAGCAAGTGATCATAATCATTATGATTATATGCTTCAAGTGCATATTTATTAACTGAGAAGCTTGAAAGAAGGAGCTACTTGCAGAAGAGAGATTAGGAAACACAGGCTACTTGAGTAAGGCTGCTAAGAGTATCTACCTCCACTAATTACAAAAGGTTGAAAATTATTACAGCTGCATATATAACAGTTCCTCTTACAGCATAATAAAAATCTCAATGTTACTGCTACTATTCATATAAATAACAGGAACTCAGTTTTCAAGAAGCACCCGAAAGGTGTTGAGCTAGATTTTAAAAATTATAGGTCCTTTATATTTAAAGATGTAAAGCACTCATGGGAACTTTTTGATAAACTCTTACAAAAAGACTTCTCTCCATTCATTCTAATTGAAAATGTAGGTGTTTAAATAATAATTCCTTGAAATACCTCTTAAATTTCAAGATCTGGGGGATAATATGAACAAATCAAGGATCTTTCAACTTTACAATCAGTGTCGTTTGTCTTAGCCAAAATGACTCTAGGTTTTTTGATGCGATCATTTTGTACAATGCAGTGATGGACGAAAAAAGAACTTACGCTCTTTAGTGGCTTCTTAGGCAAATAAACTTTCTATTTGCTTTATATTTTTTAAGCACTGCATTCTAATAAACAACTACACTCAGTAGCAAGACTAATAAAAAGAGCTAGTTTGAGCTATACTAATCACGCCACTTCATCACCGTTTACATTTATTTAAAAAAAACACTTCAGCTAATAAATTAAACTTATGAAATAATTTAATTTCGACGCGCACAGTCAAACTAATAATGCCTAATATTTACTCAAATTAATTGTATAATGAGTCCATACTCACCATAACTAGATAGCGCGATCGAACTCTTTCAAATTTTTAAAACTTTTCAATGAATTAATACAAATTATTTGAAATTTAATCCCCACTCAATATTTTTCATAAATACAAATAAATATTAAATGAGAGAGATGTTTAGACAAATACTATAGAAAAATAAAGTTCATAATATATTTTTAGTATAGAGAATTATTATTTGCTGTGAAGAAATGTAATATAAACATGTTCTAATTCAAAACTATATATTATCACTTCAGTCAGGTTTTGTTTTTAAAAAAAATATGAGATGAATAGGAAAGGTGATCACATTTTCACAATATTTCAGTAAAGTATTAAGACTTAACAATAGCATATATAATATATTTAGACAATCTTTTCATTTGAAGAAATAAATGAAATGAAAGAGTGGAATTAAACGAGAAAATTATAAATAAAAAAGCTTCATCTTCCTCAAGAATTAGGAATAAAATTATTAATCGAGAAGCTTGAAAATAAATACAAGTAGGAGCTTTAAGCATACGAACAATCAGAATAACAGGTGACTTGAGAAAAAATGCTGTGGGAGTCTTTGCAATAAGGTGCTTTAGCTTGAAAGAATGAAAAATTTAATTTCCCATCTATTAAAAATAGTTTAAACTTAGATAGGATAAAATTAATCAATGAAGGATATTACTTAACTTTACCTTTCAAATAAATCTCTTTTGTACTATCAAAATTGGCTATTAAACTTTTATGTGATCAATTTTTATTATGGATGGAAAGATGAAAACATCAAAAAAAAAGTTTACACCTTCGAGTGGCTCCTTATGCGAAGAAAAATTCTACTTGACCTATAGATTATTTGAAAGCACTGAAAATCGATAGATGATTACGCGCAATTTAATAAATTTTTCACTCAGGGACTAACTAAAAATTTAAACCTACTATTATTTAAATATTAAGCAGGGCTTGTTGATTCTCAACAGTTTTATTAAATAAAGCGATCGAATTATTACAAAGACTACTCAAAATTTAATCAATAAATTAAGCAAGGTTATTTGTATTTAAATTTTTTTCTCCAATAGTTTCAATGTGAGAAATATTATGTGGGCTCTATGCAATTATTCTAAATTCTGGCTACGATAAATTAATTTAAAGTTCTAATTTTATTTTTAAAGAGCAAATTTTTAAAATTAAGAATTGTGCACTCATTTGTTTTAAAAAATTGAAGAAAATAAAGATAAGATAATATTTTCATTTGTCCTATTTTCTTAATTTGGAATTTAATATTCTTTTTACCTTAATCGTCGTAAATTATAGATTTCTATCTAAATTGTTAGATTAGTTATTTTTGGAGCTCATTCATTATAGCTGGTAATTATTCAGACCATAGATTATTAAAAAGAAAATCTAATTAATCGACTTAAATTCCAAAGATTTTTTTTAATTTACTATTTAAAAATTATGTTATTTTTTTTGAAAGAATGGTAAATAATTTTCTTTATCTAAATCTAATAAAATTACCTAAAAATATTTTTTAATATTTATTTTAATTAATTGGCGAGTTATATTAAACTTTCTCTGTCTCTTCTCTTAGCTTTAATTAGTAGAAGAATCGATGGCTTCGATCTTGTTGAAGGAGTAAAACTCGTTTTACGACTTACTTTATGCGAGTGATTATGATGATAAGGTTAAAGAGCAGTCGGCTGCTGCTTCTCTTAATAAATTGCACACTTAAATTCCCATCGATCACAAAGACTAATAATCACATTTAAAATATACAAATGATTTACTAATATTCATTACTACTAATCTCAATTTATTTTAGATATAGAAAATTAAATAGAAATAATCATTCTTATCATGAAATTATGATTTCTATTTAGAATTTCTTTATCGATAATTATTATGAAAATTTCTTATCATTTGTTAAGAACAAAAATATAAAAATTTAGCAAAATTTTAAGAGAGGATTCTTTTCAATTTGATTAAATCAAACTTTTATATTAATATGTTTAAATGTACAAATGAGAAGAAATAATTATTTAAAGACTGCTTAATTGATCATTAATAAAGAAGATATGATAAACATGATTAAGATGATCATTTTTCAATCTTCCGATCTCATGGTGGTGATGATGATCATCATTTAAAAAATTACACACATCATCCTGAGCAACAAAATTACAATTATTTCCTAAATCCAACTCCCACTACTTCTTTATTATTTATTAGTTAAATATTATTACTACACAACAGTTCCCTTCTCAAAATAAAATTTATTTACTTTACTTTAAAATTTAGGAGAGATCCAGTCAAATTATTTGCCAATTTTTCAAGGAAACTAGGATGAGATGGACCCTCAATTACAATCATTTGGACTTACAACTTTTAATGGAGAAAGATCACTCACGATCATACCCAAAATTTGTCCAATGTCTGGTCAAAAGGATTTCAACCCAAATCCATTTCATGATTTCTAATGCGGTTAAAATTCTCACCTAAACTTTATTTTATATTGTTGCGTTTAATTCAAAAATAAATTTCAAATGTTAAGGTTTGAAAGTTTAAATTTGTAAATTATTATCATAAAATATTAGTTAGGTTTAAGTAAATAAAATAAAGAAAGATAAAAGTTAAATGGTAACCCAACTACAATTTTTTGTGAGAATGGGAAAGGATCACCATCTCAAGAAAAGATCTAAATTTTGCAAAAAGAGATCTTTGATCATTCTCTTCAAAAATTTAATCTTGATGATACCAAAAATATAAATATAGTGTGTCATTAAAATCAAATTAATTGTGAAGATGACAAATGGTACACACCTCAATCAAATTAAAGTTAACAACTAACCGCAATTGATCATTATCAAAAATCCACAAATCTTAAAAATTAATGATTTCACCTTAATACATATTTAAGAATGTGAATTCCAGTTTGTTTAAATAAATCTTGTTGCTCAGAATGAAATCAAAGCTTTCTAGGTTATTCAAAGTGAAAGTAACTCATAGCCTTTGCATTATTTAGATTAATTACATTTATTCATTGCTTGCATCTTCCAGAGAACGCTGCTAACACTCCTATCTAAGTCGATCGCTCTCTAAGACTCATCAGATTTATTCAACTTTTAATTTATTGCTAAATTTAAAGGCAAATATTGTATTATTTTTAATGAACTTGCTCAGTAAGAAAACTTTTTAAACTTTTTTTTCCATATCCTTTTTTAATTTTTATCGAGTAAGCAGAAAAGCTGTAATTAGAGTAACATGCATACAAACGCAAACTAGAGGAAATTCGATTAAGGAGACTGCACTCTGAATCGATCAGATAATAAACCTATGATCTCCTTTCAATTATATACTTTCAATAGCAATCATTATAGCTTGTAAATTAAAGAGTAGGAGTTTGTCAATAGTATGAACACGGAGCAGAGTTCTGGAGTTGATGAGGACTCAAGTTCTGAAGAATCATCAGCGGAAGAGATGACGCTTCTCCAGACTCATAATTGCAATCAAACTTAGAAATTAAAAAAGAAATAAAAGGAGACTTAATAAAGAGATAAAAGTGACTAATCAAATCAATCTAGCAAGAGGCTCAAAAATTATAAAGTAACTTTCTTTTTTTGTGAACTCAAATTAGTGCATTCATAGTCACTAGAAACTCAAATCTCTTAGGCCCTAAGTACGAAGCTTAAAGCTTGTGTGAATATATTTTAGCATCCTTTTTAAATTTAGCAGGTGCAAAGTTGAAGATTTTCCACTCTCATCATTTGAAAATTCCTGATGACTTTGTCAGAAAAGTCTTTGCTCATTAATCGTTTTAATTTTCCTTTAAGGTATATCTAATTTTTAACAGATTTTTTTATCGCCATTGATTATTAAAACTTACTTTGAGGACCACCCTGAACCAACTTTCATAAAGCAAGCCATCAGAAGCATCTCTAATTATTGTAAACAGTTTATTCTTTACTATTTTACACTTATTTAAAGCCTAAAAGATATTTGTAAGAAGGAGCTGAAGGCCTACGGTAAGAGTAGCTAGCGCGGGAAAGCTTTAAAGAAATCTGCAGCGTACCTATTCATCTCCCACTTGCTTTAAAAATAAATGGAGAAGGGTTTTTAGTTGACCTTCTTTATTTCTAAAGATAAGTAAAGCGCAAAGGGTGGCGACAAAGATCTCTATTGCTTATAATATTTCAGAGATGCTGTCCTCTAAGAGAAATAAAAGGGGCAACACTGGGATTTAATTGTTTGAAATTTAAACACAAATATCATATTAGATTTCACGGATCCAGACTAATATTTCGCATAAGCAGCCAACTTGACTTCTCTAAAGGCATTCAATAGATTATAAATAAAAATGTGAATATTCAATTTATATGGTTATTTATTGCGGAGCTTTTTAGAGCTTTAGATCTGGCGAGACTGCTTAATTATTTCGCAATTAAAAAAGAGAAGAAAATAAATATCTCAAAAGCATTAAAATAAATTATCAAATTTATCCAACCTCTTTTTATTTTTTTATTTTGACGATATGCATTAATCAAAAATCTTTAAAAGCTAGAGCATTGTCACCAGACCCTATTTAAAGTAAATAAACACATCTTATATTGTAATTCCATTTAATATGTGGAAGATTATTAATTTGGCTTAAAGATAAAAGTGGGAGAACAACCAAAAAAGAGACTACGCTCTCTAATGGCTGGTGAAGCATATCCAATTTAACATTACTTTCTATCTTACATATATTATATTTTGCATGTTTAATTGCTCAACGCTTATTAAAATATATAAGAGCAGAGAATTTGATTCACCAATCAACCAAATTAGAAAGAGAGAGATTTCTTAATAAATATTATTATTATCCAATGGATAAGGAGTAATTGATGACACAAATATATTTGATTAATCAAAGTTTAGGAATTATTTAATATATTACTTACTCCCCTAATCATAATTAACACAGCTTAATAACAATAATATTTCTACTACTCATATTTAAAATTTAAACTCCTCAATTTCATATATTCTGAAAGATAAAGAAAAATTGGGGGAGGGACGGAAGTGCACACCCCCCACTTTTTATGATCAAAATTTATGTAAAAACATCCATTTAGGCCAAAATCGTCTAAAAATGCCAAAAAATTAAGAATTTTTAGCTTTAAAAATTTCCATGAGGGTCAAAATTTATGATTTCAAATTTTATGAAATAACCTTAAAATTATTTGCGAGCTCTGTTTTACTCATGAATATAAAGTCTTATGAAGATACTAGAGTTAATACGCATATTAATTATGATTCGTTCTTCAGTTTTTAAATACAATTTGGCTGTTTCATCAAAATTCTGGCAATCTTAACTTGAATATTATTTAGAGAAGAATCTGACAAATTTAAATATAATAGCCAAGATCACTTTATCTGAAATTGCATAAAATTACTGCTGCAAACTCATTGATAAACTCTATAACATACTTTAGTGGACCTTAAAATTATATGTACAATTTTAAGAATAATCATAACAATTCATAGTTTAAAAAAGTTCTCAATTATCCAACTATCTGGGAACTTACTATAGAGCAGATAACTTCTTTAAAAATAGCTTAATATAAAGTAATAATAATAATAATTAAGGGAATTAAAGGGCCCCCGGCTTAAATAAGATAGGCCGTGACGTCAATGATATTGCTGTGACGCACTTATCTGACGCACACAAACCTACCAGCCGAATAGGGATATTAAACACGTGGCACCCACCTCACACTCTGAGCAGAAGCCCACTGCATACCATCCAAAAAAACCTAAAAGGAGAAAAAAAAATCCGGTAGCTTCGGACCTAGAGCAAGTTGCTGCTCCGTAGCGTCTGGCTTCGCTGTCCAACTGCATGACTGAGTGTTTGCCCATAGATCTCGCCCCTCCACGCCTACAAGGATTAGGAGGGTGAGTGGGAACCACTCACCTTTGATTATCTCTCCAGTGAGCAGCCGAACCACCTTCCCCAGGGCTTCGGCTGCCATTATCCCTTGCCTCTTTTAAGCACTCACCCACCAGCCAACAGATTACAAAACCAGAAAGCCTTCAGGGAAAGGGCGACCGGTGCCTAGTGCCGGTCGTGTGCGTCCTGAATTTTAACTTTCTAATTTAATAATATTCTCAATTTATAAGATATTTCTTAAACTAATTAACTGATATTATTTTTATTCAATAATTAAAGAGAGATTATTACTACTAAATAATAATTTAAAGTTAAATTAATGTCCTTATAATTTTTATTTATAAAAAAAGATTTATCAAAATTACATTGAAGTTTATATTCAATGAGAAATTGAATTTTAAATCTCAATAATAAGGCTCCTAAGGTAAATAATTTGCTATCCTTTGAGGATGATATATGAAATTTTCTTTAAAATTATATTTGATTTCTTAAACTACATTGAACATTAAAAAGAGATTTAAAAGAAAAATAGGTTGATTCATGAAGATGAAATACCTAAACATAAATTAATTAATAACGCATATTACAACTAGAGTTAGATTATTTGTAATTTTAATTGATAAATAAAATGTCGCTAAGCTAACACATGAGAGCTCTGAAAACTGCCTCAGTCCAGTAGCGCTCCAAGAGTAATAAATTTTTCACTCCAACTGTTGCTAACTCTTCTTCCATCTACTCTGAGTTGAAAAAGTCTTTTGCGACTCCTATTTCCACCTCAAAATAAGGTAATATTGTGGAGAATGATTAATTTTCCAGCCAAATAAATTTATTGATTTGTTAGTCAATAAATTAACAACAAATATAGAATTGTTTTTTTTTTAATTTAAGGAATAAAACGATTCATAAATTTATGGATATGCAGGGAATAAATAAATTTATTAAAATTAGTTTCTCTTAAAATATCTTAAAGTAAAATAAAATTTGAGGAATGTAAATTAATAATCATTTTTCAAAACCAGCACTTATCGTACTAGTTAAGAATCACGATATACCATCCTATGTAATAAAATATCTTAAATACTGATCTAGAGTAAAAGATTTATAGATTAAAACTTGCACCAAAACACGACAGTGATAGCCCCCTTTTATCGGCCAGCATCATCTCATATAAAATCATAAACCAATATCAAGCCACTGCATTTAAACAGCTAAAATTAAAAGACAAGGATAGAAGTGGAGTATTAGTAGCAGAACTAAAGGTACCAACCTCGCTCCTCAACTATGAATCACTCAAATCTCACTAAGAACAATTAACAATTTGACTATGGAGTACTATCTTAGAGTTCTCTGTAACAAGCAAAGATCAATAATCCGAAAGGCGTAGTTCACCCCATTTTTATGAGTGCAAACGGCACCTGTCTCGCTCAACGAGAGTCAACAGCTCATGAATTAAGCAGAAGATAGAAGAATGCTTTAAATCCAACTTACACTTAAGCAAGGGCCCAAATCATTCAAGAAGAAGTCTCTTAGAATATAATCAACTCCTTGCTCAATAAAAATGGGATCAAGCAAAGTTTTAATCCTAAGCTTAATAACTTAATTAGTGGAGGGAATAGCGCTGGCATAGATAAGGACTTATTAAGAGACTTCGTTACCAATATTGTTCTTCAAGAGACTTAAAAAGCATTTTAAGAGCAGAGACTATAAAATTAAAACGATATTTCTCGCTTAGAGGCTTAGATACTGCAAATTGTTTCTGCAGATACAACTGCTTTGAAATTGCAGTAATTGAGCAAACAAAAAGAAAAATAATCCAAGTCATTTAAACTAACATCCAATATTTCATAGACACAAAGGAATTCTAATTACAATGATGATAGTAATTAAAGAGTGCAATAAGCCTATGGCAATCAGACGAGCAATTCCAGTAATTTTTATAAGACCAGCTATCAAAGTGGATTTTAAACAGCTTACAAGTAAGACAGTAAGTGGCTTGATGACTATCTACCTGGAAAAAGTGAGGCCACTAGTTTGCAATTCAAAGACTTCCAAGTTCATCCAACTCTCAAATCAGCCTTAAAGGATCATCATCAGAATCAGCTGAAGAGTTTTCTAGGTTTCCAAATAGAACAGTAAAATAAGTTTCAAGCATTTAAATACTTGATATCATTTATTAAAATTAGAGAATGGGACATGAGCTATATCAAGACAAGGAATATGCTCAGTCTGTTAAATAAAAGAGAATTGAACTTGGGGCTTAAGAATAATCAGCATTGCTAAAAAGAAAGAGATTATTTTCTCAGTCTGCCCAGGAGGTCAGGAAATAACATCAAAATAAGATTAAGTAAATGCAATAAGAAAAAGATAAAGAATGGACTGAAGGACAGATATTTATGATAAATCATGTCAATCAAATATTTTCAATGGCTTTTTCATTTTTCCTAAGTATTTATATTGACTGAAGGATAAAAATTGTAAATAAAAAAGCAAGGTGAATATGAAAACTAAGCAATCTTGAAAGAGTAAATGAAATAGGCTCAATTCAATGCCTATAACTAAGTTAATTTAAGGAGTAAATATAAGTCCTTTTACATTAAATGAATAGAAAGAGAGAGTTTCTGATGTTGATTATGGAGAGTAATTTATTAGCTCTATTGGCTTTAAAGGAGGAAAGCAAGAACTCATTAAATCCAGTACAATCGAATCTACTCTAAATAACTAGCTGACGAAGGGTGAGGTTGCTCCAAGTAGTTCATTTTTGCACAAACTCTAACTCAAAAAAGGATATGGGACTGGAAAAAACCCCAAAACTATGACTCCACTTAACCCTTCCAAAGGAACTTACTTCGACTAATTTTATAATCGCTAACCTCATCAAGCTTATGAAATGGGAGCCAAAGCAGAAACAAGAATAAGGCCAATGGCTTAAAAGCTAGAGCAAGATGCTTAGATGAAGATTTAAGAAGAGAATCATTTAATTCTAAACTGGAACTAATTTATTCTATTTATAAACTGACATCAAGTTTAATTGATTTTTCTAATGCGTTGAATTTTTTCAGCTAATAATTTCCTATTTCTTAATCGAACTTTAATTGCAATCTTTTAAGAATATAGTTTAATTTGGTAAAATTTATAAATCTATTCTAATTTAGAGTAAAATTATGTTGTTGAATCCTTAATATTATGATATTGGAATTAAATGTCAAAAATTATGTGAGTACAAGTCTCTTATTAATATCATCTTTAATATATCAATCAATATTATTCATCGAAAACACGAGTGCGAAAACACGAGTGCG
>JAJKFJ010014323.1:0-11135 GCA_027382625.1 Tetmemena sp. SeJ-2015 | reverse complement strand
GGTATAGCTATCGTATGGCTTGGTCAAAAGAATGGAGAGTATGTAGCTATGAAATAATTCCCGAAACAAGGAAATCAATGCGATTCTTCTGCTCTAGTTGAACTTTAGATTCAGAAAATTGTTAAAAATGCTAAAGATACCAGAGGATCTTAATTTTAAATAATTTCTATATTCGAAAAAGTTAATATCACAGCACATATGCTAACTTTTGGATTCAGTAGAAGACAAGAAGGATCTCTGGTTGATTTATGAGCTTTGCAAAGGCAGAAGTTTAAATGAATAGTTATTTGAAGTAAAAGGAGAATTCTATAAGGGGGAGAGGATCTATAAAGTGAATCACTGGTCTTTGTATTACTCAATCAGAAACTCGATTCCTTTGGTCAAAGACTTTAAATATAATTAAATAAATTAAATCTTAAATCATATCTAATTTTACTAATCTCTTAATAAGATTGATCTAAATTGAATTTTAAGAAATACTTCATCAGGAGGATGAGTGAGGCCTTAGATCTTTTTAGTCGTTTAGGGATAGTTCATGCAGATTTGAAGCCTGATAACATCTTGATAGACTTTGATGAGACTACTCAGGAAATCAGGTCTTTAAAAATCATAGATTTCGGGTCGGCATTTATGCTATCCTCTGACGGCAAGGTGCTTAAAGATCAAAGAGAATTCGCTATGTCAACTCCAGAGTACTTGCCTCCAGAGATACAATAATATTTAACTCGTAGATTCAGCACTCAAAATAACTACGAGATATCAGACTTTTCTTAATGCTCCTTTGAAATATTTAAATTATGAATTTTATCAGTAAAAAAGCATCTTTGTGTTTGATATTTGGAGCTTAGGATATATTTAATTTTATTAGGTTAAAGCCTATTTCTTAATTATTGTATGGATCTATCCTCTTAGAAATACTGACTGGATTCCCTCTATGGCTCTCTTTAAAAAGCAGAGTGAAATCACTAGATGGAAGACACCTCATAAATTATGGAATTTTTGGAGTGATGAAGAAATATTTTGTCCATAGAAGCTTATATTAATTATTTGTGTGACAGGAAGAGATAATCAGAAAATTCTGTAGAAGTAGCATACAGTTCTTAGCTAAGGTATGACTCAAATGAAAAAGATTATAAAGAAAGGATTTGACACGACAAGTAACCAACTTTTTGAGAATCTGGAGTTTATAGACATTCTAGGAAAGATGCTGGATTGGAATCCTGCCACTAGGATATCTCCGGAAGAGGTTTTACTGCACAGGTTCATTAAGAGTGGTCCTAACTCTGGACCTCAATTGAGCGGGGCTACTAACACTAATTCTTCAGAGGATGAATGAATTTAATACTATAGAATCGTTACAAAGATTATCTTATCCAAAAATAAGCGTCGAGGTTATATAGGATCATGGAATTTTATCTGATAAGCATATAAAAGGCAAATAATTAACGTAGATGAGAGTAGATGACTATATTTACCAAAAGATTCAATATTCTCTTATTGGAGACTTTTCAATAAAAATAAAGTGAAAAATATTGAGATGAAGTTGCTTGTTCACTACCCTTTTTTAGATGTGGCTATTTTTTCATAAGTATTAAAATATGAGAAAGGCAAATGCAATTTAAAGTTAGCAGCCTTTAGAATAAATTCATAACCCTCCATAGTTTCTATTTGTCAATTTCTTACTCTTAGTCTTATCTTGTTCGCTCTCCAAGTTGTTACCCTCTGACTGCTTATTCTAGCCTTGAATTCATTATCCAGCGGTATTTGTAGTTTTAATAAGAAAGGCAAATTATGTTTAGTTGAGTTGGTTAAATTGGAATCTCTAAGTGAGGTCTCATCGTTGTCTATCAGTTTTTCTCTCTTGGTTACTCCTCATTTATTTTTACAAATATTATCTTAAGCTTTTTTTTAACCTGTCTTACTTGATTTACTCTTCTTTGAACCACTGCTAGATTTAGATTCCTAGGATTCATTGAGCTGCTATTTCAGTAGGAGAGGCTCCTTCTCATTTTGCAATGACTACTTTGTCCTAAAGACACTGATGCCAAGGATTGAAGTAATTTCACTGATCATGCACAGGATGTAATGCCATTGGGCGTAAAAAGTGATAGTCATGATTACTAAGAAGAATACGTAAATTATTTAGAGAAAAAAATTTACTCCAAGATGCAATAATAACAGTTTATTAGTTAACGGTGCGTCTATAAATGAGGTTATTTGGTCATTAAATTTTTACTTGAAAAAGAGAGAGATCAGGCAATATAGAGCTAGCACAAGTGAATTCATTAGCATGAGTCTTGTCCAAGGGTTGAACTTTTAGCGACTCACATGAGATACTTGGATATGAATTGTGTTATGAGAGTAGATTGAGACGAATAGTAAGCATGGTATTCCTATCAATGATTTAAAATGTTTAGGGAACGTTTTTTAAGGTTTATTAGAGGGTTGGTATTAATTATAGGGTTTTCATTTCTTGTAGAAGCGAAAGCAATGAGACCAAAGATGATATAGAAAGCGATAATCTGCTGAATAAGTCTCTTTCCCTCAACTTTTTCTCCAAGGTCTTCCTCACCTGCTGGCTTTTGCTTTTTCGTTAAGATGCAAATAATACTAAAGATATTAAGAGGGGAGATTAAAGAACTTACTTGTATGCTGTGGCGAAGAATTGAGAGATGATTACGACCCAAACAAGCAATTGCACGTACTTCATTGTAATTTAAGTTTCACTAGAGAGCTCTAGAGTAAAGGTTCTTGCGAAAAATTCACAGTTGGTGGCTCCTTATATTATGAAAAGGGCTATCAGAACGATTGAAGCATCAGTCACTCCATTTCCAACTCCTAGATAGAGACCACCAATGTGAAATTTATATTTATATCCTCATTTAACTCTATGAATGTAGTACTCTTCTAAAGTGCAGAAGTAGAAAGACTAGCAAACTGCTGCGATCGTTGATAAAACCAAAATACCGTTTCCACACTGAAGTGTCTTTAAAATCATCAGAGAGAATAGACCGGCGGTCATAGAATCGCAGCCATGGTCAAACAATAAGCAAATTTATTATGAGAGTATCTTTATTTTTGAAGCCTAGAGGACTAGAATTTCCAGTTCTTCTTGCCTGTTTCCCGTCCATTTCATCTAGTATTCTGTAAATGAGGTATGCAGCTGCTTCCATATAGCACCACCATGGAGATACAGGACCTTCAAAATCAAGACCATATAGAGAGAATAGCATGATGAAAGGGATCACTGTACATAGGAAACCGATCAAAGTCAACTAAACAAAATGGATTAGTAATTCAATTAAAGCAAAATCTTTTGCTGAAAAAGATGATGTGAGTCTTATCAGCAATGCCTGCTGAGATGAGCAAATAAAGTATGAGCCTCATTTTAGAGCATTGGATTTATTCTAGAATATCAAGCAAACTCCTTCTTTATGTTTTCTGTTTTTGAAATGACATTACTTACTAGATTTGGCCTATAGAAAAGCTTAGACATTCAAAATCCAAATCTTTTTCATAAAAGGATGAAAAATCATTCAGTCTTCATTAACTTCTGAAGATTTATGTTAAAAAGTTATTTCAAGAGAGATGACAGAATTTCTCTATTCAATTTAAGCACTTCAAAATCGTTTGCTAAGACTTAAAATCCGAGAATGAATAGAAAAAGAAGAGAATAGTATTGCATAGATTATTGATGGTACTTACGCAACTGTATCTGGAAGATAGCTGACTAACTTCAAGGCTACTGGATTGTAGAAGTAGCGATACAAGATGCCTGTGTCTCCACCAGCGTATTTATAAGTCTTCAGTTTCTCTGCTGCATCGTCGGAAATGTAAGGAGTAAAGCCAGAGAAGATTGAGAACGAGAACTAGTATCGTTTATATTATGTTCTAATAAAATTATCAGGTCTAACTTATAAAATGAAAGTATCTGGATGAATGTGGCAAAGTTGATGACGAAGTCATTATTGTGTAGAAGGTTCTACCTAAGCAATTAATTAAAATAGAGTCGAGATATTATATTATAATGCAACTATTACAAATTCAAACGCAATTTCTTTTTTAATGATTAAAATAGAAATTTTTTCATGCAATAGTATATTAATAAAGTGATTATGTATATCCTGCTAGGACTTTTTAAATATGATATAAACAATATTTATTTTTAGACTTCAATAGAAATTTATTCTGCTAATCATAGGAGCTAAGCACTCATAGAATGGTTTCCTATCAAAATTAATCGATGACGCTCACATATGTCACTAACTAATATCCTTGATTTGTTTATCCGAAATTTGTCCAAATAAAATGAGGTCTTCCTCTTAATTCAATCCTTTTCCTAGAATTTTCAAAGATAGAGAGAGCATATTACAATTATAAAAGTGAGGAAAGGTATCAAGTGCCCATTTATAGAGAATAAATCACATCCTATTAAAGCACTTTCTTTTAGAATTATAGAAATTTAATAAGTTAAATTATGGAATTCCGTCGTAGTGCGAGCTCAAAAAGCATTTTTATACTTGCTATGGAATTTATTTTGTATTATCTCAAGTCGCTCTTCATCTTTCATAAAAAAGACAACGAAACCTGAGAGCATGGAAGATGATGAGAACAGACTTTAAGAGTCCTTAATGAGCGAGATGTCTTCGAATCTGCGGTTCGCTTCTATAGAAAGACTTAGAGAGATTAAGGAACTGCGGATAATCAGACGCTTTTAGAGAAGGATTAAGATCTGCGCTTACTTCTTCTTATTTTGGGCCATCAAATTTTAAGATTTATATGAGTTCATATGATGCCATTTTTATCCTTCTCAATGCTTGCATAGGATTTTCTTCCGCGCCTTTTTACATCCCTGATGTCAAGTGCAACCATTTAGAGCCGTCAAGCGACTGCAAGTATCTCAAAACTTTGACTAGTGTACTCTACATGTTCGAAATGGTGGGGTCAATGCTATTAGTGATTCATGGTTTACTTCTAATAGCACTCATAGATCACATCAAGAGTATCAGACTCATCAACTTCATTAAGAAATACGAAAAGATTGCATCTCATTTCATTAATTTCTTATGCATTAAACAATGATTGTAGTGCTACTGTATATTCTGCTGATCGTTATGAGAATAGGAGTCTATATCAAAGTTTAGGCGGAGGTATCTTCAATTGATAACGACGAGGACAGTTAAGGGTTTGGTAATTTCTTGGCTAGTTACGTCTAAGACCAGCAGGCTGCAATAGCAGTGACTGCGATTCTGATGAGTTCTTTCGTCCTTTGTTTTCTGCTGAATTGCTTTGCCTATAGAATCACTAATAACATTCATGCATTCGCTTTGGCACCACCTGAGACTCAATCGGATAGAGGATCCGTTGCTAACCTCAAGATCTAGCGCCCATCAGTTTAGTCTCTGAGCAGCAGCTCTGAGGAATTTAACATTTTAGCTTTGCCTATATTCTCTTATATTGTATAGGGAGAGACTGGTAGCGGAGGGTAAAGAACGGGAAGCGGAGGAGAAGCCAGGAGAGACTCTAGTAGTGAAATTGAGCAATCAGTGCAGAAGAAAGGTTTCTGGGCAAGAATGACCAAAAGAGAATAAAAAGGAGGCTAGCCCAAAAATCAAAAGAAGAGCAGCGAGCAAAGAAAGCAGTCATCCCTTGAGAAAAGCCTAATAGAGAGTTTGGACTAGATAGAGGGAGATGATAATGAAAAGCTAATGAGAATCTCAAGTACTCTCAAGGAAAACAATTTGTCAAAAGTCAAAGCGGGCATAGAATTCGAAGATGATGAACAAGAGGAAGCTAAAATTTAGACTGAAAATAATAATTTCACCTCAAAATAGAAAGGATAAACTTTAAATGCATATAAAAAAATATAATATTGATTTAATTTAGATACAAGTATTGATTCTTCTCAGAGATGAGAAATGATTAGATATTCTGAAACATCAAATGAAAAACTCTATTATTAGTAAACTTTAACGTTCTATTAAATTTACTCCAATCTTGCCTCATTACATATTAGAATTTATGATCAAAATATAGAAATTCAGGAATGCAGAATAAAAATTTTAAATTAAATAACGATAATTCATTTATGTTCATATATTATTTATATGATACAGCTAATTATGAGCATAGAAAGATAAGGATATATGATTGTTAAATAAATTAGTAATTAAAAGGGCGATTAAGTAATCTCATCATCAATAGCAATCTTAGAAGTCTTTAAAATATGATAGAGTCACTGAATGATAATGAAGATGGCTCAAAATCTTAAAACCTTACATATCTAAATAAGTAAAGCAATGTTTAATCTAGGCCTATAAAGAGTGATCAAATAAATCTAACTTACGATATGAACAGTTCGACAGAAACTTAACCTCTCAATTAAGCATCGGTTGCCTAAGATAACTAGGATACTAAAATACATGAAATCACAACTTTTTATCAAGGCAATTACAATTATAATCGCAAATTTAAGCATGTATTTTTAATTCCTTGGATCAAAACAATCGATAGAATAAATTTCAAAGGATTTTAAATCCTGAAAATACGAGTCAAAAGTTTTAATCTAAATCTCCTAACCCATCTTTAAACTGAAAATAATTACTACCTCTCGCCTCTCCTAATAATGCTTATCGAAAGAGAACTAGTTTGAATTTTATAAAAAATTTATACTTATTATAAGTCTTGAAAAAGTTTTGATCTCAATGATCCTTCGGGAACTAACTCTTAATCTTTGAAGGAAAACAGACAATCTAAAATTGAATCTTAAATTTTTAACATATCTGTGTAAAAGAAAAGAGGTTATCAGCTTGCTAATTAAGACCTTTCAATATCTAAGTAGATTCAGATGCATTAAATGCTAAAATACGAATTGAATAAGACCCACTAAATTATAAGGCTTTTGGCAAATGTAATTTTCATTATGACTTTATTCATCTTTGGAGTGTCATTAGTCTAAATGATTATTTTTACAATGATTAAAAGTTTTTCGATGATTTTTGCAATCGCTCCTAGCTTTATTGCTTTGAGCATCTTAGATACAGCATCGTATCCTGACCTTGATTTGAATCCTAGCACTGAAAATGGCCTGTACCCGTTAGCTTACTCCCTCTATGCAATACAAATGATAGAGTCCTTGATTTAAATAAACCTTATTAATAAATTGATTGGCCTTGTAATTAGCATAATGGCCTTTAATATTTTGTAAAAGCGTAGTGTGGACTTTGTAAGAGCCCTTGGTCGGTTTACTTTACTGTCGTTGATAATCTACAATGGACTTCTAATTCTCTAGTTTAAATAATTTTTGTTATCCATTTTGAAATGAGTTTTACCTCTGTGACTTGTACTTGATATACTTGGTTGGGTTCTACTTCGGAGATGACGAAAGTAAGATAAGCGAGTTCAAGCGCACTCCCACTGCAGTTCTATTGAGCATAGTATTAATCCACATGGTTGGAATATCTGTCATAACCTATGTGTGTCGCCGACTTTTAAACAGATTCAACTTCATCCTTAAGGAGTACACTGCGTTTTTAATGAGCCTAATACATTAGTTGGTTTTTATTTTATTCTGATTTAATGAATTTCGAGGAAACACCAAGGAGTAAGATAGCTAAAAAGTATGTACCACCGCTTGACCCTCTCTATGAAGAAAGCAGTGCTGGTAATACCACTATTAGCCAGATCTATATGGGCAAAGGAAATAAGAACTCGTTTATGAGGGTAGGTGGAGACACTTTCAGGAGCATAAATAGATTCAGCAATAATGCCAGTTAGAAGAGTGGAGGAAACAATATCCATATGTAGCGTGGATCAGTGTAATCGCAAGCACTTTTCTAAAATATGGATAGAGTTCTTACTCCGTTTTCAGGCAAAGAAGGCTTAGATCTGGTAGATAGCTATAAGTAAGAATAGAGATTCCAATCAGAACAAAAGAGAAAAATAGAAAACTAAGGTAAAGCAAACACTAACATCATAAATGATAGTCAAAGGACTTAGAAATTAAAGCAGATGAGAGATGGTGAAGAGTAAGAAAACATCTTACCTCCAGCCAATCTTAATAACTCGAAGAATCATCATACTATAGGAAAGCATCATCATCACAATCATAAAGAATTATTGATGCAAGATTACGTCATAGATACATAATACAATTCTAATGAGAGCGGCTTTATATGCTTAATTTATAGATGAGTAAGATGAAATTAATCTACAATTTCTGAGCAAGAATAATTCCTCACTTTAAGAAACTGCTAATGAAATCATCCCAATCGATTAAAAACAAAGAAACATTAAACCACCTAAGTAGTACTCCACCAAAAACTACGGGGCTTAATAAAAAATCAGCAACTTAAGTTTACCTATGTACTAATAAAATGACCTCCCAACGGTTAGTTACGAATCAGATTAGGTCTTCAATAATAGAGTAAGGATAAATGAATCCTCTGTAGGTGATTCTTAAATTGGCTTGAGTAATTATATAAGTTACCATTTTATTTTATGATGGTTTGTATATTATCAGTCGATTACTCTTGTGAACAGTTAATCGAAAAGGCTAGAGACTCCTACCAAGAATTAGTTGAAAAATAAGGCTTTTAAGTACAAGGATGATCATAGCGAAAGTGATTCAAGTGAATCTTCCTCTCTTTCTCGAGGAAGTGACAAATATTCATATGCTCATGGCCAATCATCGTAAAATGGTGATAATGGGACAATAAGAAAGAAAAAGATTATTGGAAGTTTGATGACTGCAAACAGTTCAAAAATCAATACTTTATAATGAAAAGATTGAAAATTACATTTAATTTTGTAAGTGCTACTAAATTCAAAACTTCCCCTCCTAATCATCAATACTTATGACACTTAATTAATGCTGAGGATCAAGTGAATTCTAATTAAAATTATCTCGAACACAAAATATCTGAATTTGATAGGATCTCTTTTAAAAATTAGATTTAAAATTTTAAAATTGCTATTCACTTTTCAAAAGTCTAACTACTTGATTCTTACTGTTGCATAGCATAAGTTTTTAAAAATACCTTTGCCTTTATCAATTTTTAACGATTATTAGCTGCAGTTTTCTATTTTTATATTTGCTCTAAAAATTTCGTTTCATTAGAATTCTTTTGCTTTATCTTTTCTTAAAAAGTTGAAAAATACTTCCCCTATCTAAATACGAGTAAAATCAAATTAAAAAAAGTAATTACAAAATAGAGGTTTAATTGTTTTAGGCTTATATTTAACATAATATTTATTTTTCTACAAACCCTTAGCCAAAGTTAAATTTTTTCACTTCATTTAATTAAGAGATCCCTATTTCCTAATCAATTTTTGTTCATATAATTCAAAAAATTTAAAAGTTTTCTCCTCAAATTTTTGTAAACAATTAATTTCATTACTATTTTATAAAAGCTTTTGCTACGGCTAATTAGTTACAAAAAAAACAAAAAGTGACTTTTCTATAAATGAACTTTGGTATTAAAAATAATTTTGTAAGGGCTGTTAACCATTTGAATTAATGTCTTGAATCAAAATCTTATTTTTCATTTGAAAAAAATATATTTGAACATCAATCAAAATAAATTATCTTACTCATAATGATTTTAATTCTATGTCGCTCATTGCATCTAGCCTTTTCTCAAAAGCAATATTGCTTTAATTCTGCGGCTATTCTACTTTTTAATAAAGTCCATCATCATATGTCTAAGAAGAAAAATTATATATTGGAAATATTTGTTCAGTCTCTTTCTCTTGCATAGTTAGTATTCTCTTGTCAACCTTAAGTTTGATGTTAAATTGGTGTTGATGATAACGTGAAAATTACTCGGACCTGAGGTAATTTTGAAATAGTGGACTTTGGGTGGATGGTCTGTACCCCACATTTAACTTCTCCTTCCAAAGCATTTATTTTTGTGACTTTGTCCTTGAAAATACTGTATTTTAGCTTGTTAGAGGTCTCAATTCTTCTTCTTAATTTTCGTCTTAAAATTTACTCATTCCTTCAATATCATTAAATTATTTTAAGCCATTTTCAGAGAAGTTGCATTCATTCTTATTCAGAAGTTGATTAAATGCAGATTATGCTTATAATTTTTGGGTCAAGAATAACTAATTTGGTGCTTGCAATTAGAAGTTATTTTCAATTTGACTTTAAGAAAATTTTTGTTCAAAAGCTTTTATAAATTAGTCCTAACTGTAAAATTATTTCTTTCTCCTTTATAAAAAAAAACTTATTTAAAATTATGCTTTTTAAATCATAAGTGTCTGAAAAGATCTTTTATGAAAAATAAAATATACCACTCACTCAGGATATAGGAGATGCTAAGAATAGTTAAAATTAAAGCTTTTTCTCTACTCATTTAATCCTTCTCTTTCTATCTATAAGTTCATTAGTGTATACTTGTTTGTTTTTTTACTTAGTAATTGTCCTTTTAGTTATTTTATTTTAAGCTTTAATTTATAACAGAGTGAAATGAAAAAAAGTTACCGAAATCGCAGAGGCTCCACTTTGATGACTAATCACCGATTAAGTGGGAATCTTGAATTTCCTGACACGCCCATAGAACCCACACCTTACCTACTCAAGTTGGAAGATGCAGTAGTGAGCATTAAGCAGTATTAGAAGCTTTGTGAGGGTATATTATCCAGCAATCTCAAAAACTAAATGGATCTCAATGAAGAGTACAAAGTAAGAGTGAGAGCAATTAAAAAGTTGAGTTATGAATAAATTAATCTAAAAATAGAAAGAACTTTGAAATTTGTAATCTCTTTTTAAAAAGCAGCCAGGATAGTTTACAAACTGTGTATGCAAGAAAAGATGAACTCAAAGGGCAAGCTCTATAACAGCAGATAAATAGAGGGCATGTTAAATGGCCTTCAGAAATATCAGGATACTATCCTCTCTACAAAGAATAAGCATGCATACTATAAGAAATTACAGTTGAAAACAAACTTAAGATAGGATGATGAAATGGAGGAGTCACTCAAAAATTTCGAAAGTGTTGGAAAGAGTAAAGTTGGCAAGTATTTGGTCTCTCATAGTATGCTTATAAGTCCTCGCAAAAATCTTTCTCTTTCTGGAGATTTCAGATCTGATGATAAGTAGCAAAAGGAAAGAGAAGAGGACTTGTCTCATT
>JAJKFJ010014313.1:0-11137 GCA_027382625.1 Tetmemena sp. SeJ-2015 | reverse complement strand
GTAACGAAGCTAATCAGGTTGAATAAAAAAAGATCTATTTAAGATTAGATCATACTATTATAAAAAAATAAAACTTATCCTTTAATCTTCCTTATAACGCTTTTTTATAATAAACTATAATTTTTTAGAAAAAGGACTTAGAGTCCTAGGTTTAGAGTTAGTATACTTGCTAATTTTACAATAGCTATTTACTTGGAAGTTATAATGCTTAGATATTTTTTTTGAAAAATTATTTGTATGTCTTATCATTATGACTAAAAGGATATTGCATCTATAAAATAACATATTTTCATTAATGGTGTAAATCATTATCTTCTATTTTCTTATACTTAATAACCTAAATTTATTAACTATTTAATATTCTTTAAATAATGTTAATACTTTTTCTAATTAATTATTTTATAACTTTGAATGTCCCCTATAAGTTAAATTTTGAAATTAAATTGTATTTAATTTATAGGGAGGGAATAATTACTACCTTGATAACTAATTAGCAAGTGATACTTCGATTACAGATATAAATTGAGATTCAGGAGATGACATTTAGGTTTTTATAACTGCAAATAACATCATCTACTTTTAAAATAAATTATATTTTACGCAAGTTGGATCGTGATAGAGACCTCGCCTAACTCAATTAGCTAGTATTTTAAACTCTTGAAATTCGATATGAAAATAAGCTTAAATAAATTCTATTTATATAATGACTATAGGATAAAGGGAGGTATAAAAATTAACTACAAGCAACACCGTGTTTCAAAAATGTCTTCAAATTCATGTCAATGATAACAGTTCCCCTATACCTATTGTAAATATGATAGATATTTATTTTTTAAAAGAAAGATAGTATTATTTATGATAGCCTAAGAACAAACTAGTTTTAAAATCATTTTTAATTCATTTTCTAATTCAATAGTGGTTAGCTTTGGCATATAAATGTTGGAGCAATAATAATTGTTTTGGTAAGAAAATAATTTAAACTTTATTATCTCTTAATTTTAAATAAATGTTAAAAATTTTTTGAAATTTCCATTAACCTTTTATCCAATAAAAGTCAATGAATTATTAATTTAAGAAATTATTGAAAGATTTGCTATTCAAATAGGGTAAAGAAAATATAGCTGAGAATTTAATAAAAAAGAGAATTAAATTAGATATTAAATTAAAATGGAATAAATCAGTGCCAGTTGAAGTGTGTCCAATTTAAATATTAATTATACCATTCGATTCAGCATAAAATTTTAAGAACTTTTCATCCTTGCAATTTTTGTGTGGGAGCGCTCAGTACAGAGTTATAATAGACAGAAGTTTGAATGACAATGATTAAGATGATCATGAAGACTGCGTGTGTCATATCTCACTGCTGAGAGGTGCTAGGAAGATGATTAAAGAAGAAACTCATATTAATTTTTAATAAGCTATTGAACAAGCTGCAGATCAGGGCGTGAATCAGCGATTTCAACTGGCACGAAGTTGCAAGTCTCCATTTATTATCTTAACCAATCACAGATTTTAATTAAAATTTCTACTATATTTTAGGCAGTATAGTTTTTTGTTAAGAAGCTGTTTTCATTTTATTATGCCTTTGGAAACCAATGGCAAACTTCTCGACCTTTTAAATTTTAGTTTTAAGTGGATCAAACCATTTTTTAATGAAGATTTAAAATTCCCTTGACTCATCTAGTAATTTTGAATACAATATTATCATTAATTTTTTTTTATCCAAAGTGGGCTTTTATAATTAGAATTAAAAATCTAACATATTTATTAACTAGAATAACTAATTAATTTATCAAATTATAGATTATTAAATACTTATTTATACTTAAAATATTTGCAATTTAATTCAATCATTATATTTTTTAAATTTATCGTAGTTATAAGTTAGATAATTAATTGCCATATATGAAATATTTTAAAAATGGAAAAATAAAATTTTTTTAAATTTAGTTTGCAAAACTATGACCCCAAAATTATTTATTTATTATAGCTGAGAATTTAATAAAAATGAGAATTAAATTAAAATGGAATAAATCATCAGCGGTAGGAGTGTGTCCAATTTTGAAAATTATTAGACCATTTGATTTAGCAAAAGTTTCTAAGAATTTTTTATCCTAGTAACTTTTGTGTTGGAGCACTCAGTTCAGAGTTATAACCAACACAATTTTATTCAATTCATATATTAGTTCTCTAGGAATTTGAGCTCAACATATATCGCTTCTGAGGGATGCTTCTGAGATAATTAAAGAACTAAGTCATATTAATTTTTAATTGGATATTTAACAAGCAACAGATCGATGAGTACTTGAACGATTTCAACTGACACGAAGTTTCAAATCTCTATTTCTTATTTTATTCAATTACTGATTTTAATTTATTTCTCAACAATATTTGCAAAATCGATGTTCAACACTTACTCACTTAAAAATAGAGTAGTTAATGTTTTAATTTATTCTTTTAAATATATATTCAATTCGGAGAGCACATAAAATATAATCACAAGTTGGAAATGGGGATTTGACATTCAAAAACAGAAAATTGAGCTATGGAAACCCAGAATTTTAGTTATTTTGGGGATTTTACTACAACTAAATAGATTGCGTCTTCAACAGTGGATTAAATTCTAATTCACATCTAAAAATGGTCATTGTTGATAACAAACCTTAAAATAATAAATTCATTATGTTTTATTTATTCTTCCTCGGATTGTCTTTCTTTTACGACATAATATTAGCAAATTTTCATCAATCTTAAATTATAATTATTTTATAGTAAAATGGTTTTAATATATCTATATAATACATTTAAATAATAAGATTATAATTAGAAGAACATAAAAAATATTTCATCCAACAAATTACCTAGACGTTTACATCTGAAACATTTATAATTACAGTAGATTCCAATCAAGTGGAAAATATCGTGTAAAGTTTCAATTTTCTCGCTCTTATTGAAAATAATCAAAAGCTCTTTGACAATAATATAGAGCGAGTTAAAACCTTAATTTAAAAAAATAAATAGAAGGAGGACTCATTTAAAGAATTTATAGTTAATTCATTCTCTTATAGAAATTAAGCTTCCTTTATTAATAAGAAAAACCGTAAAATTGGGTCTTTCAATATTCTTTAGAATTTATACTTTTAAATATTTCTTTTTCATTTACTTAAAAGCTTAAGTTTTTTAGGAATTATTTTAGTGGATAAATCTCCTTCAGCATTTAATCCTTAGGTGATAAGTATATTTAGAGATAAATATTCTGACCACCTCATTATATCTTTTTTTTACTAAAGTTTGAAGAAGAAATTAATTTTAACATAAAAACCATATTTAATTTTAATTCTGAATTAATGAAGATAAAAAGAGATCGAAAGTATCTACTTATTTTAAGTTTTGAGTTTGCTAGTCAGTCTAGTAGCCTTATGAAGTGGGAAATTAAACTCTTTTGCTTGTTCCATAAAATTCATTTTAACAGCAAAAGTTATTAAATTGATATTTAAAGGTTTCGATAGAGCGACTTCCATTTGATAATTAAGACTCTGCCAATCAATATTTCAATGGAGCAGTATGTCCTTCAAATCTGGATTATACAATCGAAATTGGATCTGAATAATAGGGTGCTTATATATTCCACATTAAAAATATAAAGTGATAGTTTTGGCAAACATAAAATTCTTATATTAAATTAAAAAAATTTTCACCAAATTTCTGAATTTCATAATTATTTTGGGAATTTAATTTTCTTACCCTTATGAATCGTACTAGCCAATCTTAATGACTGCAACTCAAAAATCTTTATTTTAAAAATAACTCAAGCGATATTTGATATAAACTATTCAGGTTTTTATACAGATAACTGCATTTAGCAAGCCACTCTCAAAATAAACTATAGCCTAAATATTTATGAAAATATGGTTTCTACAAATATATAATGTTAAGATAATAATTTATTGCAAAAAATGACTTAAATATAGATATAGACAATTTAAAAGCGTTTAAAATTTATGGTATTTAATTAGTTCTATTGATGAAGGAACATTAATTTGAGAGATATAATTAACTCCAATAAGAAAGGAATTCAATTTTAATAAAATAGAATTTCTTACTGTGAGTTTAAAAACTTTCTAAAGTTAAGCATTTACAAAATTAATTTTTTTGTACTAACCTTTTTATTTAAAAAAAGGAATTCAATAAAATCTCGACTATAACCTCAAGCTTTTTACCTATTCTAATCATTTTTTATAGCATGGTATAGCACAATAAATATAAATTGCATGATTGCTTGAATTTTAGAAAACTCTATTAATTATTGAATATATTTAATCTCTTTAATAGAGTGGAACTTACAAATTCTATATTTCAGCATAATGTGATTTGTACCAAGCAAAATTTTCCTAGAGCGAGCTAGCTTTGACATACTATATTGGGAAAACATTTCTTTTCCATGATCTGTCTCAATACTTTATAACACCGAATTGCAATTGCAAATCAACATAGTCTTATGATTTAGATTTTGCAATATTAAATATAAGAAACTTGCAATTGCCTAATTCATTATAGGATTGTTATTTCTTGTATTAGGTATTGATGCGCTCACGAAGTAGAGAAATCAAAACTATCACTTAAGTTTGATATGCTTGCTCTAAATTAATTGTTCGCATTTAAGAAAAAGCAGAGCCCTCAAGGAAATTGAGGTGATTAAAATCGCTAATGAAAATCTGTCAAAGCATTGCATGAATAAGCTATAGGATGTCTAGTTAGAATCTTCTAAGATATTTTTAAAAATATTTGAGATTAATGTTTTTTGTTCCTTAATCAGGTTACATCATTCCGAGTAATCTCTAAAATATAGTTTAAGTCCTTGAATTAACTTATTCTAGTGAGGTATATTTTTATTTAAATTTATGGAAAAGACAAGATCATATGGTGAACTTAGCGAATTTCTGAAATGGTGAAAAAGGTTTACAATCCATAATTTTTGCCAATCTAATTAGGTTAATTTTTCTGATGCTGTTATTTTATTATTATCCGTTCAGCCCCGATTTTTCAAAAACTTTTGAGTTTCCTTCTGTAAGGCCTGGATGAACGAAGACGAAGTACTCGCCATCTGGTTTAAAACTTGGTACTGTAAGCGCTCCTTGTCGGCCGAGTATTGCTACAAAAATGTCAAATAAAAGATAATTTTACTTTATTAAATCCCACAATTGTAGGGTTATTTATGGACTGCAACATGCCAATCATGGATGGATTTTAAGCCACTTCTCTAAAGTTCAGTAAAAAGACTAAAAACAGTGTCTACTTACTGGGCAAGCTGGCTTCCTAGCCAGTCGTGAAAAATCAGGACTGACCGTATAATATTCTTGAGATATAAAAACTTTTCTTTTTTTTAAGTTAATTCCTCTTGAATTATTTAATCATAAGATTTTGTTCTTGGAGATGAAAACAAACAAATATTTTATTAATTCCAGCTTTCATTTCAGCTGATTCCAAGAATTTACAAATTACAGTTTACACTCATGAGGAGGAAGATATAGGAAACTATGTGTTATATATGCGCGCCTTCGACACATCCAATTATCTAGTGGGAAAACTTAAAATAGAGCTTTCTATAAATTAGAATTTGGTTATTCAAAATTTGCTTAATATTAATTTAATGGTGCATGATACGGCAACTGCCTTAATTAAATAAGCTTAATAATGTCTACTTCAAAACTTTTAGGCACAAGTGGGCTATTAATCAGAGTATGCTCTTCCTTCTTGTTTTCAGAATTTCTAACTAGAAATAAATTCATTAAATATTTATTGAAATTGACAAGCAAGTTGTAGGCTTTGATTGGGTTAAACTTTAGAATGATCCTTAAACTATTTCTTTTGAGCCACCTGAGCAAGATGAACAGTATTAAGACTAATATCCTGTCGTCTTAATAGTTAGAGATAAGCAAACAATGTAACTCATATCAATCAAAAAGTCTACTCTATCTATTCTCTAAACAGAATATTAAAACTCTTCAGCTTGTCCAAGAGTAGAAACTTGCAATCCTTAAATTTCTTCAATAGATTCATACGGTAAATTATTCTTATTTGCTTCTTATTAAATTCGTTTAGGAAATCTTTAGATCAATTTTCCAAAACCTCTACTAGTACCTGATTAAAGCATGTATAGTAACGTATCGCGAGATTTAAAAATACAGCTACTTACTTTAAAGAAAAGAAATACATAAGTGCAAAGTGTTGAAATTATAGAATTTCAAAGAGATAACATGAAGATTGCTATTAGCTTTAAAAACCAATAGGAAATTTCTTTAGAAAACGTAAGATTATTTTCTTTTCTTGATATTTTAGATATATGATAAAGTTCAGATAACTTTTCTAAGAAGCAGATTCTTCCAGTCAATAGATTTTAAAGTGAAAGCTGGTTTAAAACTTTAAAGTCCAATTCCTCCATAAGCAAGTGACGAAGGTATGGAATAGTTGGGGTGGCTGAAGTGCGAAGCCTACAGCTTATTATATTCAAAAATTTTAAAAATTATGATTTCAAATTTTATGGAATATCCTTTAATTAATTCTGAGCTCTAATTTTAACATGAAAGCTTTTAGTTATTTTTACAATATTTTATACTATCCTAACTCGAATATATTGATAAAAAGAGTCAGCTCAGATAAGTTTAGAGTATTTTATGTATAATTGTCTAAAATCACTGCTGCGAACACTATAATAAACAGAATAGCCAATTATATAAATAAGATATAATTTATTCAGCTGTCTAATTCATACAATAAAACATACTTTCTGATGTAATCCTTCAAAATCAGACTCAATTTTATCGGAGGAAAAAATATAATAAAAGCATGAATTAGTTAGTAAATTAAATTCAATGTATAATAAAAATATAGATCATGTAATTAAAATCTTAAATTATAAAAATGACGCATTTGTAATTTTAGAAATAAAAATCCCATATTTATGATAATTTAGACAGTTATTGAGCTATAATGCATTTATGAAAAAAAAGTTTTTTTCAAATTCGTGGATGTGCACTTTCTTCCCCTCAATAGTTTTAATTCAAATAATTTTAAAGGTTCTTCAAAAAGCGTGCAAGCTGTATTCAATTTATTAAGTCAGACTTTGGCTGTAGGGATAGCCCTAAACATAGCGATTTCTCTGGTGATGGGTTTATCTCTCAGATACATATGGAGTCTGATAAATATGATGCAACTAATTACACACATTCCCTTGCTTCATCTATAACTACCCTACAACTTGAAAACATGTTTACAATCGATTATTGATATATCCAATATGGATTTAATCCCTAAGGAAGTTACAGATTTCTTATATAACTTAACCAATCAATCTACATCACTAATTCAATCTAACGATTAAGCTTTTGATATCTTTTAAAATAAAATGTATTGAGTTCAGATTAACTCTAATAAGCTATTCAAGCAGCAATTATCAGAAAAATTTGATAAAGATAGGCTTCATTTTAGGATTCTTGCTGCTAATTATACTATTGGTTTCTCTATTGATGAAACTAAACAAAAAGCATAATATGTAAGTTTTCATTAGGTGCGATGTTATAGTTTCCAAAAAGCTTTGAAGCTTATTCAGAATAAATTAATGTGGGCAAGTTTGATAACCTACATGTCAAAATCTTTCCTCAAGCTTTTCCTTAATGCATTCATAGAACTTGATGAAGTAAGGGATTGGTAAGATTTTAAATTAAGCTTTAGACTTAAAGTGTTATGGAAGCATTAAATATTTTTTTTGGTTTTTCATTTGTTGGGATAGTATAATTGTCAGCTCTTGTAATAATTCCAATAATTGCTTCTATGTTCCTAATCCATAACGATAAAAAACTCACCTTGCCTGAATTCACTGCTAGATATGGTGCACTTTACAGTAATTTCAGATACAATCAGAAGAGTAGTTTATTACAGTTTCTAGTATTCTGCATGAGAAGGGCAATATTTGCAGTGTGTGTTGTGTCTCTCAAAGATCAATTAAGCAAATATAATTAAATTGATTAAAAGATCATAGTTACTTTTAAATAATGATTTGTCAGTTGATGAGTTCTTTTAATTTCATACAAACTTTTAAATAAACTCTATTAAAAAATTGTATTAAATTTATGTAAACTATGATAAGCAAGCCGTATTTAAGGTAGAGAGATCTCAGAATAGAGTTGTTTAATGAAGGAGTGTTATTCCTCACTTATTTGAGCTTGTTTTCCTTTCAAGAGGATATAAAATAATAATTTATTTATTTTGTTGATTATGAATCTTCTAGTAACATAGGTCTTTGGGTGATTATTTTGATTCTAATTGGAATATCAATGAACTTGGTCATGTTTCTATCCTACCAAGTCAGTTTAATGTGGAGTGTCATTTAGAAAATTGTTAAAAAAATCCGTGAAAAGAAAACTAAGAAAACTGGAATAGCTATACAAGAAAATTAACTTGAAGTCTCAGAAATTGATGCTAACTTTACCGAAAATAACTACTCCCAAAAGAAAAATTATTTTAATTTGAATTTTTTCCATTTTTAAAAAGTAAATAGAAGTCAAAAAAAGAAGAAATAGTAAATATTATAGAATCGTATTGATTTAAAAAAAAAATTTGACCCCGTAATCACTTATAGAAGTAAGGTCTGTTTAAAGATATTATATTAGTAGATATTTAATCGCGAATTAATTCTAGAAGGAGTTAAATTAAGTAAAAAATCTTACAAATTATTTTTATATGCTTCAATAACAGTAATTTTATTTTTACTAGTTGTTTAGTTTATTTTCTCTTTAAAAATATTCTTAGAATTACTCTCCTAATATACCTTAGCAATGAATTTAGAATCAAATATATGCAAATTAGAACATTCTCTTCCTTTCTCACGGATACTGATGCCTATTAATTTGATTTGGAAAATGAATAATAAATTAAGAACAAAGTATTCTTATTTATACTTATTGGATTCTCAAATTAGTACAATAGAAGTGTAATTCTAATAACCGTTTTAAGGGCCCAAAGCCCTAATAAGTGAAAATAAGCTTTTAGTAATTAAATCGTCATAGAATAATTTTTTTGATTTATTTTATTTAATTCAGATACTTACTTTAGCTCTCAGAGAATTAAGAGTGCCACTGAAAAGTTGCGAATATTATGTTCAAGCACTTACCTTATAAATCGAAATATTATATAGGTAAATTCATTTTAGAAATCAATACAATGCCATAATATCACGAATTTGAAATGGATAATAAAAAAATAAAGAAGAAAATCAGAAGAAAGTCAACGACTACCAACAAGTTCAAAAATGATCATTAACAAGATAGAACTGCTTCTTCCAAACAAATTTCTGTTTTATCATCCTACCAAGAAACATCATTCGATAGCTATCAGACATTTACTAATTTTAGGTAAAATAATCCTTTTAATTTAGAAAGTTTTTATCTTAGTAAAAAGATTTCGAAATTTAATATATTAGAATAAACATCCAATGATCTAATTTCAGAGCACTCACAAGCTCTTTAAAGCTCTATAATTATAAGACCTTAGGCAAGCAAGAAGAGAAAGTCGGAAAGTGCTCTATAACTGGAAGATTTTGATGACCCTCATACAATAGAATAAAATCTCCTTTTTAAAAATATTTAAGGCCTCGATTTGAGTAGTGATTAGAATTATATTTCATAATTGAATTCACTTTCCCATATGAGGAAGGTAAACTCAAGCAATTTGAATTAAGCTGAATCTCCTCTGCGAAAATTAGGCTAATAATATAATGGGCATTCTAGAGCTTTTGTGCATCGTAAATAATCAATGAATGTGCAAGAACTACCCTTGTTCTGCATAGGTTTAGCTTAATATATTTCATTTAAACTCTATTATAATTATGATAGGTCTGTTTCTATAAAATACATAATTTATTTTAGTTTGATGTGAACCACTCGCGCAGAGTAAGTTTCAATAACATAGAATAGCCAAAATAAATATCTCAACCAGATTAAAATCAGAACCAAAGAAAAATAATAAGTAAAAATTAATAATTTCAGAAGCGTTTGAGCTCTTTAACAGTACTGGGCTAAGAAAAAATATATATTTTTAAGATGCTACTTAATTATAATTTATTTTACTAATGAGAACCAGAAAATTAAGATCGAATAATTAATAGGAAAACATCAAAATAGGAAATCTTTTCTTGGAGAAATCAGAGAAGAAACTTTTTAATGATTTTTAATGATTATAAATATGCAATTGATCTTTTTTGATAGATTTAATTTTAGTTTAGATATTTGATTTATGCTACAATATATTCCTAAAATAACAAATTAACAAAAAAATTTTCAATAATATAATGATATGAATACAAAAGAAATATAAGTATCAAACTATATTTATATAATTAGGTTATATATTAATTCTTCTCTTTATTTTAAAATATTTTACTTCATTGAAAGTAATTTACTTTACTTAGATAAAACTTTTAAAAAGTATCCACTAAGAGTACCTTTATCGGAAGCCAACATTAATATCTAAAATAAATATTAAAATTTTGGAAAAAATCATCAATCATCAAATGATTTAATAAATTTTTTACTAAAAATTCAAAATTAATTAAAGTTTCTAGAACCTTTGAACTACTAAAAGAAGATAAAAAATCTTCATAAATGTGGGAAATAATTTAAAATTTATGGAAACTCTATTTTTAAAAAAATTAAATTTCTCTCTTTTATTTTCCATAAAAAGGCCAGTGAAATAATTATATGGTATATTTTCATAAAATATTTTATAGTTTTTTAATGGTAAAAATAATAGAGTAGATACTAAATTCATCTTTTATTATTTAAGGAAAAAGGAATTTAATGAGATAAATATTTTTCTTCTGAAGTCTAAGCATTCATAAAAGAACTTAAATTATTATACAGTTAATGAAAGATAGAACCTCTTGATGGTAGTTGAGCACCAGAATTAAAGCCTCCTTATTTACTTTTTAACTCCATTTAGATATGTTTAGTAATTTTATACAATAAAAGCATATTATTTTTAAAGGAGAATTTTCTCATAAGCAACTATTTCTAAATTTAAGATTAATTACTTAGATGAGATATGATAAAAAAATCCTAAATGAGTTTTTTTTTTAAATTAT